>JAHKKF010481449.1:0-29902 GCA_019740295.1 Labeo calbasu | reverse complement strand
TTTTTACAATTTCAGTACCGAAAGTACCGAACCCGGTACTTTTTGACAACCCTACAACAATGTACTAAAGACTTGTGGAACAAATCAAACAAACTAGCCCGACAGACGCTTAACCCACGACCGATCATCAGCTTGGTGTGTCCCGGCTTTTAAAGGTTTCGACTACAGATAACAATGTCACATGTTCACACAGATCAGCGAAAATGACTAAAAATGCTTTATTATGTGCGCCAGGCTAGTAGTTGGCGATGTTGCACATATGCATTCCTGTAAACTGAAAAGGCATTACACATGTGCATGACGTCACCATTTTCACAAATTGGTATATTTTTTACATTTTGCACTTTGAAACCCGTTTTCAAAATTTCTGTTTGTACCCTAAATACTATTGTCTTGTAAATGAACAGCCAAAATGCATAAAAAGCTGCTAGTTCAGCCTGTAGTGGCAATTGTAGTTGCGCTGACTACAGATTGGCTTTCAGATGGGTAGGGGGGCTCTCTAACCATCCTAACTTTAAAAAAAGGGCATTTGCGGTTTTTCTGGAGATAAATTTGCTACGTAAAATATTAAACTGACAGCCCTAAAAATGACAAATGGAAGTACAGGAATTTATACTGAGCAAAAAAAAATTATAAATATCCTATAATTTAGCTTCTGCAAGCCACCCATTTTCCAGATTTACTGCTCCGCATACTCATTTTCTCAAACAAATTCATAAAGTGCCACTTTGAATGCCATTTAAACTGTCTTGGAGGAGTTTCCAACTACGCTAGGCATTTCTCTGCTATTTTTCCCTCACAATCGGCCTAAAATTATTTTAAAATATTTTGTTTTAATTAAAATGTTAGTTTTGTAAAGAAATGTATGCAAAGGCACAAATTATTAAACCTTTTCAAATCATCTTTACGATCATGAGAAATATGAATTCAAGTAAGTTTGTCCAAATGTGTAACATAGTATTTGACATTATTAACATGGTATGCCACAGTACATTTTTGTAAGTGAAATGCACATTACGTTTACCTTTATTCTCTCTATGTTAGCTTCTATCCGTAGCTGTTGAACAGTCCTTCTGGCCTGGGCTATATTATTAGAGCTTTGCATCTTAGACGACATCTTCGGTTATCTTCACAAACCTGGATTGAAAACAAATTAAAAGTTGCTATTAAACTACACTTTGCTTCTTTTACTATAAGCAGCCAGCAGAAGATCAACGTTATCATTTAAGTCCCATGATTCACAAACTACACACAACAGAATTCGTTTACAAAGCGTGCAAGACAGGAAATTGGTCTGTATGTACATGTTAACACCATAGTGAGACAGCAAAAACTCTCAGAGGAGGTACACAGGGCCTCTTTTGACTCCTGCAGAGGTTGGGGGTGTTTAGTGCGTCAGGCCCCCAGCAAGGGGCTTTTCACTGGGTCTGCTTTACAACTGCAGGAGGGTGAACTAAGACAAGCTGTGTGTGTTTGAACAGAACATCACATGCTGCCAGCAGTACGATCTCTGCAGCTACTAACTGTTCCTGCAGAGCACTCTTTCCGTAAACCATCGTCATTGGTTACTCTGCCAACTCATCTTACACAATGAACACATGTGCACAAGTGCAGAGAGACAGAGTAAGCAGTGCAGTCCTTCAAGCAGAAGGAGTTGTGCAATGCAAATGGTATAAAAAAGGAAATGATGGGGGTAAAAACGTGGTCTATCACTGACCAGAAGATAAAAAGTTAACGGTTAGCCTTCTAACTTCCTTAAGCAACGCTCAAATCTGACATGCTGATACAGAAATACTAAAATTTACTACTTTAAAAAATACTAAATTACTATGCTAACAAACACACTTCATTTGTTTGAGGAAAAAAAGACAAATAAATTCAGATATAAATCAAATTTTCTTTCTTTCTTTCTTTCTTTCTTTCTTTCTTTTTTCAAACAAGAACACAAAAACAAAATATACAAATGCAATAAATGCATTGCAACATTAAGGAAAAAATATATCTATAAGATGTTGTAAACAATAATGTCCAAAAGGGAGCTGGATAAAGCAAAAACGTATTATTTTTTCCCACCCCTTATACTATTATATAATGTTCCAGTATATCTTTTATATATTACATCTATATTACTATATGTGACCCTGGACCACAAAACCAGTCATAAGGGTCAATTTTTCGATATATACATCATCTGAAAGCTGAATAATTAAGCTTTCAATTGATACATTGTTTGTTTTGATAGGACAATATTTGGCCAAGATACAACTATTTGAAAATATGGAATCTGATGGTGCAAAAAAATCAAAATATTGAGAAAATCACCTTTAAAGTTGTCCAAATGAAGCTCTTACTAATGCATATTACTAATCAAAAATAAGTTTTGATATATTTACAGTAGGAATTTTACAAAATATCTTCATGAAACATGATCGTTACTTATTTTCCTAGTGATTTTTGGCATAAAAGAAAAATCAATAATTTTGACCCATACAATGTATTTTTGGCTATTGCTACAAATATACCTCAGCGACCTAAGACTTTTGCGGTCCAGGGTCACATATGAAGAGCTCAGAGGCAAAAGTCTCTAAGTCAGTGGTTCTCAACTCCAGTCCTTGAGGCCCACTGCTCTGCACATTTTGCATGTCCTCTCATTTAACGCACCTGATTCAGATCATCAGCTGAAAAAGATCCATGAACTGAACTGCGTGTGTCAGATTCAGAAACATACAAAATGTGCAGAGCAGTGGGCCCTGAGGGCTGGAGTTGAGAATCACTGCTCTAAGTCCATCTGACGTTTTTCTTTAAAATAAGCATTTTTATCAGGCTCCTATGTATAGGTTTCTACCTAAGTACTGGTACTTCTGATAGGGCAGAGGCTGGGATTTAGCAAGTTTGAAGTAAAAGTGTAAAAGTATTTGATGGACGTATACTATGTGTCGAGAACATTCACTCAGTATCATTATCTCATTTTGGACCGAGGTGGCTTTTAGAGGGTTTTGCATCTGAACTCTTCATTTATTCCTTACAAGATAGCAAATCTACAGTAAATTAAACACCAACCAAATGTTTATTTTACCCTTAACACCCTATAATCACACATTCTAGTGCAATTAACATTATAACCCACATTGACAATCACCTCTATTCATCCACATTTAATAACAATATTTTTACATCAAACCACTGTTATCACCTACAAGAGCTGCTGTAAATTATCCCCGGAACAGAAAATATTTGTGTCATCAGCAAATAAAATAAATTTTAGTAAATCTGATCAAGTCATTAATATAGATTATAAACAGTTTTGGACCTAAGACCGATCCCTGCGGTACACCACAAGTTATGTTTATGTATGTAGATTTATGTCCACCAGTTTCTAGAAATTGGTGCCTGTTTCGTAGATAACTACTCACCCAGTCCAATCTAACCACTCTAATGCCAAACCTCTCTTGTGTAATAATCTCATGATTTTTATGATTTATGATTCTTTTGGGTCTTCATTAAAAGTCTATAACAAACGCCCTGTTTACTTTAGCCGCATTTAGCCGCAAAGCTTGCTAACTAGCACATTATTAGGAAAGGTGATTTGCAAATATACATAAAAACCCTTATACTCCTTCTGTAGGTGAAGCTGCCATATGAAACATTTGCGTGAACTGCAGATCGGGGATTGGTGCATTCCCTTCAAAACGAAAGTAACGTTAATCCTCTGCATCTTTGTTGCCTGTTTCTTTGGCTACATTTACACTAGTGTGTTTTCGTTTTAAAACGGCATTTTAAAATAAAAAAATTATCCTCGTCTACACCTATAGTTTGTTTAAACTAAATTGTATCCCCACTTTTATATATTGGTATTACTTATCCAATTTTCATTTTATTTGGAAATTTATCAGATTAAATTGACTCAAGTATTTCTATATTTATAAAATTCAGATATAAAGAGAAATTAACAGTTGTTGTAAAATTTTAAAAACATAAAATGACTTCAATGAACTATAGTAGTCAACATTTGAAGTTCAAAGTTATCCTAAGACTATTGTTTTGGTTTTAGGACAACTTTGGTGAAAGGTTTTGATCCACTTCAAATGCTGACTACTCTTTAAAACAGCTCTACTGAAGACAATTGTCATTACTGAGATCAAGTCATCTCACTGTTGATTCGGTTCAGCTCAATGACAGCTTTGATGTTACAAAGTTCATAAATTACGAAACAAATACTATCCAGCTATAAAGCAGCTATAAAGAAGCCAGAAGTGTCATTATTCAGATCAAATGAGTTCAACGTTGATTTAGTTTTGTTAAATAACTGTCAATGTTGCAAAAGTTCCTTGATGAACAATGAAACATCTACAAACGCAGCTCTACCGAAAAAAATGTCATTACCCAAGTCAGTAATATTATTATTATTATTAATATATATACAGAGAATGTGTTTTGGCTGTTCGTGTCTGATGTAGACAAGGTGTCAGAGGCAGTTTTAACAACATGGCAAATGTTTAACAGAGTGGCTTCTATATTGCTACATGGTCAGCCGCATAATCTCTAGCACAACCAACCCTTATTTCCTGAGAAGCCCAGACATAGCTTTATCACAAATTAAGAGGAAGAGTGTCTGTCTCCTGTTCCATTGGCACAGGGCTGGTATCTCTACACGGAGGTCCGAGTTGGGGGGTGACCTTATCTGGCCGCACACCAGACATGCTTAGAAGGGGTTAAGAGGTTTGGATAACAACTAGTTGTTAATGCAGTGACATAATTAGCGTGAGACAGAGGCCGTAGCTGCTCCCACAAGCCCTGAGGTCAAGGGGCCATCCATACATTACGGTCCAGAGAACAAACTGTTTAGCTGTAGCTTTATAAGCGTAGACAAAACATGACGCCTCTGATGACAGCAGTTTACTAATCATTACACCTTCCTGACAATACAGCATCCCAGGTTGCTAATTTTAGTTTAATTAAGAATTGATGAAATCAACACAGGTTAAACTGTTAGCATTCTTGTCTTTTGTTTAAAGGCGCAAAATAGCAAAATTGATTAACAATGCATGTGTTTACATGCGATTACAACTGAATTCATTTTGTGTGCGTCTCTCTATTGTGGTATACACCACAATATGTAATCAAAGGAAACAAAATTGAAGAATTAATACACAACACTAATAACTGTGATTAGTATTGTGATTTTATTTTGATTTTTTTAACTAGTTGGTATTTTACAAAACCTTTACATAATTATTACAATTGTTCTTATTTAGCTTTGTTTCAGAATGTTTTGTGATATATATAAAATTGAACAACAATAACAAAAAAGGTTTATTCTAAAAACCCAACAATGTGAGCAAATCACATTATTATTTTTCTTTGGTTTTGGCATCAAAAGACAAATAGGTATTAACATGTTTGAAAAAAAATGTCAGAACAAGTGATATTTTAATATAGTTATTTGATCTATTATTTTAGCTTTTATCAGTTTTATATTTTGAATTAGTTTTTTTATTATTTTTTTTACATTTTCATTTTAATTTTAGTTAAAGTTTTAGTAATTTTGTTTTCGTCATTTTTATTAGTTCTTTTAATTTTTAATCTTTAAACATTTTACATTTAGTTCTTATTTACGACAGCGTTTTAGTGCCACATTAAAAAAAATTAAAAAAAATCTAAGATTACGAGATTGAAAAAAAAATTACTTGATTTAATATATTTGTACTTTATTCTCAAAATATTTTGATTTTATTCTCATAGTTTTTACTTTTTTCTTTAAATATTTCTACATTATTTTCATATTGCTACAACTATATTCTTGTAATTTTTACTTTTTTTCTCAAAATATTTTGACTTTATTCTCATAGTTTTGACTTTATTCTAATTTTGAATTTATTTCAACATTTTTTGACTTTATTCTCAAAATATTTTCATTTTATTCTCATAGTTTTGACTTTTTTTCTCAAAATATTTCGATATTATTCTTATATTGCTGACTTTATTCTCCTAATTTTTACTTTTCTTTCTCAAAATATTTTGACTTTATTCTCCTAATTCTGAATGTATTTTCAAAATATTTTAACTTTATTCTGAAACTGTTTTGATTTTATTTTCGTAGTTTTGAGTTTTTCTCAAAATATTCCTACTTCAATCTCATGATCTTATATATATATATTTTTTTTTACATTTTTTAATGTGGCACTAAAACGCCTTCATACTTCATTCATTTATATTTCAGGGTTTTTTTAGTATATCAAGTTAAACTGAAAAAAATAAGAAATTATCGTATTGCTATGACTTTATTCTCGTAATTTTGACTTCATTTTCAAAATATTCAGACTTTAATCTCATAATATTAGATTTTTTTTATTTTTAACGTGGCAGTAAAATGCCTTCGTACTTATGTAATTTATATTTCAGGGTTTTTTAGTTTTTTCGTTTTTTAGTTAAACTGAAAAAAAAAAACTAAATTATATCTTGGCAACTAGATGAAATAAAACCCGCTTAATTTATATTTTCGGTAACACTTCACAGTAAGGTTCATAAATTAACATTAGTTTACTACGTTAGTTAACATGAACTAAGAATGAACAACACTTCTACAGCTTTTATTAATCTTAGGTAATGTTAATTTCAGCATTTACTAATGCATTAATAAAATCACAAGTTGTGCTTGTTAACATTAGTTAATGCACTGTGAATTAACATGAACTAACAATGAACAACTGTATTTTTCTTAACTAACATTAGCAAAGATTAATAAATAATAAATGTACTGCTCATTGTTTGTTCGTGTTAGTTAATACATTAACTAACATTAACTAATGGAACCTTATTGTGAAGTGTTACCATATTTTCTTTTATTGCAGTATACAATTCTATTTCAGTTAAATTTAAATGATTTTTATGGTTTTAAGTTTAGTTTTAGTTAAAGATAATAACCCTGGTCAGAACTGTTAAAGACACTGTCAATAAGTTTCATTTACTTAGATTAAAACAATAAATCTTACTTTTATAATGTCATGAAAGAGTCTGATTTAATCTGAAATGGTACCAGTCTGAGTTCAGCCAAAGCAAAAGACAATGTCATTTGTCCAAGGACAAACTGTGTTCAGTTGAGCCCAGTCAAGGTTGAGTAAGAATGCAGCTCTGTGAAAGGGCACAGTGTTCCTGTGAGGTAATGCTTCATTCGCTGAGAGTGGCTTCTGAGGGACAACGAGTCAATTTTCTGCAGATGCAGCAGAACTGTGACGCAGACAGACACGGCTCAAAAGATGTGCCAATCAAACTCCGCTCACGCGTGACCTCTGACCCCTCGGGTCGACTGCTGTCCTCATCAACTCACACCAGCGAAGCAGAGGTTCACGTGTAGATACAGAGTCAAGATGACAATATGATTAACTGCCAAAACCAGCGCCCAGCGAGCCTTCCAAGAGCCCACATCCGTTTCATTAACCCACTCCCTCCTCTCCCTGCAGTATAAATGATTAAAGATGTGTATAAATGTATAAATAGCAAAGGAACAGGAAGAGGGGGCGTCTGTGAGCCTGGACTCAGCAGAGAAAGGGTTCGCTATAATAACTGCATATCCGGACCCACGGGATTTCATTCACCCCTCTCTCACGTTCATCCTGATAAAACCCTTCATTTGCTCTAGAATTTGTCCTTTCTGTGCTGGGAAGTCGGTGTGTGACGTTTCCGCCACTAAAGAGCTTTTAGCATATGCCCTCTGCTGTCTACGCAACACTGACTCTGAATCATCCAACAGGTTAACCGCTGGCTTAAATGGAGAGTGGACACAGGATGCCAGCCAGTACAGCTGGCCGCTGAGGAGAGAGGACACTCGAGGTGCACTGAACTGTGCCGAACAGCTCATCTTGACGTCTCGACTGTAATTACAGCTTTAGAGAGAGAGACCCAACAGTCAAGCACACTCCAAAAGCTCAGGCTGACGCCACAGCATTCAGTCTTTTGTTACAACTCTCTCACCTCTGCCCTCGCTGTGACCCTCCCCCCAGAAACAACTGTGACGGTTCAAAAGTGAAGGCCTGGTCAAACTAACAAATGTCTGGCATGAAAATTCAGATTTTCATATGCAAACTGTCTGTTCAGACCAATGCAAAAAAAATGGTAGCTGAATGAAAATACAAAATCACATTTTTTCAAACAACTGTTCAGATTTATTCACTACAGTGTTCACTAAAAACACCAAATACACTAGCATGTGACCAAAAGTGCAAATATTCACTACAATTATCAAATAACACTGAAAAATCATGATATTGCTTTGTGTGATTATATTTGCGCAACCATATTTGTGCAAAAGGCTGCAATTTTAATTAAATAAATATAAATATACAAATTCACCAATTACTCTTTACTTAGTAGACATGTTAGGGTTCTTTGGAGATATAATGTTCCAACAAGCCTGCTTGATCAATTACCAAAGAAGAATGTCAAAATTATTCAGGAAAATAAGACTTTCTCATCAAAGTGATAAAATGTTGTGTTGCAAAAATTAGTACACCCTCCCGAAAGTTACTGAATAAAACCAAAAATAAATAAAAAATCTAATTTTTGATCAACAGGTAAATATATTGAACCAAATATTTAAAAACAAGTATTTTCCTGACAATTAAAAGTGTTATATAGCCGACTAAATCACGCTCAAGACTTAATGCTGGCAACAATGGAACCACTTGAGAGAAAACTACCAGGTGACATTTCTTAGCACAAAAGAGGACAATGGTACAAGAGGAATACCAAGTGTGAAAACATAGCAGAAGTAACACCGACATTCAAAAACAATGGACTTGTGACAAGGCTCCTGAAATACTTAGGCCTTCACTTTGTTTTTGTTTAGTAATGAGTGAATTTTTGCTAGAAAAAGAGCAGGAGAAATACCATGCAAGTGTCTCAGAGCCAGCAAAAGCTATGAAAAGAGTGACTGTTTATCTCACAGAGTAATATGCAGCCTGCAGAAGTGACATGCATGGTTGTTGTCACCACTGGAATTACCTACTGTAGTCAAAGCAGAATAAACTCATTTAACCTCTTCCAAGGTCCATATTTACAAAATACAGACTTCTGGGAATCTATATCTGGCCTTAAGAGACCAAGTCAATCATTTCGGATCCAAATAGCATCCAAAATGTTCTGGTGTTGCTAAAGGAGGAGTACAGTGAGAAGTGCCTGGTTTCCACAGTGACATTCAGTGATAGTAAAGCTCTTATATTGGGATGTATGAGTGCTGAAGGTGTGAGGAAGTTGTGCTTTATTAATACTGTCATGAATTCAAACACCACTGTGTGATGTAACACAGAAACTTGAAACAGAAGATGCTACCCTTTCCTCATTCCCTGAGCTTTTGGCCATTTTTTTCAACATGACAATGAAGATATTCATTCTCCCAAAGTGAAAATCAAAGACCAGCGGCATTTTGTCATGAACCTGTACACTCAGTGCCAAGAAACACTAGTGTTAGAATATTATACATTCCCTGAATTAAATCTAGAGTGTACTCATTTTTGCAATCCTTCATTTAAACAGAACTAGCTAATTTACTTATTTTACAGAAAATATTGGCATATATATATTTTTTTATTAAGTATATGTTTAATACATTTCAATTTTGCCATCTTTCCATGAATTATATTAGTGATCATTAAGAAAATACATCTCTTATATTTCTTTTATATATATCATTTGAGTAAACCATGACACTGTGTTCTTACACGTGAATAGCTTTTTATCCACCAATGTTTGCAGCATCTCGGTTCGGTTCACAGTAAATGCTGCTCCAAACAAACTGTATTTCTGCTCCGAGTTTGCGGCGAATTAACTTGCATTTGGGAGCATAACACGGGCCAACCATCTTCCAATACTTGTAATGAGAAGCAGTTATCAACAAAAGGGATAGTTCACCCCAAAATTAAAATTCTGTCATTAATTACTCACCCCATGTTGTTCAAAACTGTAAGACCTTCGTTCATTTTCAGAACACAAAGATATTACTAATGAAATCCAAAAGCTTTCTGACTCTGCATGGATAGCAATGCAACTTACATGTTCAAGGCCCAGAAAAGTAGTAAAGACATTGTAAAAATAGTCCATGGGACATCAGTGGTTCAACAGTAATTTTAAAACAAAATTTTCACCAGTTTGTGCAGCCTTACAAACCACAGCAAACCTGGATATTTTTGTTGTTTTATCACAATTTTTATCCGACTTGATGGTATGCAAATGTTTGTTTCGGTCTAAAAAGACTGAATGAAAGAAGGTGTTGCACTGGATGAACCGGTGCTCATCTAAGGATGGATGTGTAGGTCAGGAGGGGTCGGTTGGATGTTTGTATGTCTTGCAAACGTGTAGAAACAGTGTGAAAGAGAACAAGTGAGAACAGAGAATAAGAAGGGACTGTAACCAGCTTTGAAGTGTGTGACTCAAGCTGAATCACTAACAAACAACAAGAAGGGGAGACGAAGTAAGACCACCAAAAGGCAGAGTAAAGACCACCTTGGGGCACACAGCAATACTGCTGCTGACTGAGCTGCCCACTGGGCCACCCACACCTCTGCAGACGGGCCCACACCTCCCTCCCGCTCTGGCACTGCCGTTGACTGCTGGATCTCAGCCAGGACCAGGCAGCTCCAGCCACTGGCTCAGCCTATGATGTAGCACTCCAAGAATAACAGAGCACTGGCATACTGAGACCACCACAGAGGTGACACAGAGAGCGGGAAATGACTTTCAAATGTGTTTTACAAATTACATTTTCTGAAGAACAAGTGTGGCACTGCAATAGTAGGATGGACCTGTGGCCAGTTGCGTAAACAGCTTAGACTAGTCTTAAAAAGTTAGTCATCTAATTTTTTCCTCAAGACTGATAATAACTTTTTAAAGTCAGTTGCAAAAGGTAGACTGGTCTAATTTGAAAAGTAAGAATCCAAAAAGTAAGAACGATAACTAATCGCTAGCTGGTCAAACTAGTTCTTAAGACACTGTCTTAACATAGCAGCTATGTTTATGCAACCAATCCCAGAGATCCCAAAAATGGGTCCCTTCATCAATGTAACGGTTTGTTAAAATCCGAAAACATTTAAAAAAGGAACATCATCTCTTCTCAACAAGCTGCATGATTTACAGTATGTTGCAGTCATACAAAAACACATACAATGGATGAATGTAGTCTGATTAATTAATTGATTTAATTATTAATTGATTAATATATAATGTTCACTATTTACAGTGGAAAAATAAACATACTTTCCATTGATGCATGGTTTGTTAGGATAAGACAATATTTGGCCAAGATACAACTAATTGAAAATCTGGAATCTGAGGGAAAAAATCTAAATATTGAGAAAATCACCTTTAAAGTTGTCCAAATTAAGTTCCAAGCAATGCATATTACTAATTAAAAATTGCATTTTGATATATTTAAGAAGGAATTATATTAATATCCTAATGATTTTTGGCATTAAAAAAAAAAAAAAAAAAACAATAATTTTGACCCACACAATGTATTGTTGGCTATTGCTACAAATATACCTGTGTGACTTATAACTGGTTTTGTGGTCCAGAGTCACATATAGATGAGTGAAGGGTGGATAAACACTGGTGTGAGCAATAGTAAAACGAAGCTTGCCTTAGCAAACGCATCTAATAACTACCCCCACTGACTTTAGGCATGAAAAAAATGTAAAAAATGCATTTCTCAGTACTACTATGTGCTCTATGCCGCAAGACTATTTGTTGGTATGTACACTACAGTACTCCTTTCACATTAACGTTATTCATATACACATACTGCACTAGGAGTTTCTCTTTTTACAAGACTTGAGGAGAAATATATATGCAGCTGCGTTTCCAATGCTCAGACAGGAATTTGTCTACTGGTCGTACCTCACATGAGAGTCCTTGACCACAGTGACAGCCCAAGTCTGACTGGACCACCATCGCTGGGATAAAATCCAGAAAGTATGCACATTAAGTCTTTAGCATTCTGAACATAACGTCTTACAAGATGTACATGAATTGAGCACTGTGTTCCTTAATGACTGGGTGGCGGCGTGGGTTACAAAGTTCTAAGAAGAACAAGCTATTTTTTATTCCCCTGTCCCACAATGTTCTTTTGCCAGGTCTATTATCTCTCCTTCACACTGCCTGATTGCTAAGCGACGGTTGTGGCTAAAATTGTGCCTTGTGCTGCTGTAACACAATAAGGCTGTTGAGTCCTGGACGCACAGTGCACAGAAAGGACAATGAAGACTGTGCTATCAGAGAACCGACACACTCGTAAAGTGGGAGATAGCTTACGGCTAGACAGCAAAACATGGTAGGCCGAGGTAACCAGTTTAACAGCACCCTCATGGGAGCTAATCTCCGAGAGCCTGATATTATCAGACAGACAGGCTGAAGCCATGAAGCGTGGGGAAGAAGGGAGACGGCCTCTCTCACAGTGACGCAGGGCTTTGGGTAGAGAGAAAGGGGGAGAGGAGTGTTGACAGAGGTGTGTACGTGCATGTGTTTGTATAAATGGAGAGATGGGAGTCACAAAAAAAGATTCCCACCCACATAAAATCAGCTTTAGCGCTGACTAGGAAAGTAATTCTATAGATAAGAGCACATTAAGATACTTGATCACGACAGACAAAAGATGACAGATTGTGTGAATGCTTTAGATGTGTCAGGTATACACACTAAGCGGAGGTTGTTTAATTTACTGTGTGTACTCGAGACATGTGACTCACTGCCTATGAGTTTCTCCCATGTCTCCAGAGTGTCTCGGACTGAGGGAATGAAGAAAAGAGGTGAAAAGTAAATGCACACCTACATTACTGACACATCTGAGACAGTAAGACTCCAACAGCCTCTACCATGTCTAATTCAGATAGCATTTGCCTGTTTTTTTTTTCCCTTCTCCTTCTTTTTGGCAATGGCTACATTCACACTGTTAGTGTTTGGGAATCGCCTTTACCTAGAAGTCTTAAAATGTCATGTTCACACAGAATAAAAATCTGCAGCTGCAGTGCAAATGCAGTGTAAATGCATTCAAGTACCTCTGAGCTGCATTAAACAACATCTACATGCCATTTTTTTTTTCATTTGCCGGCACAGTCATTCTTAGTTTCTCATGTGAGCAGGTCAGACAGGTGCTGGAGCGAGTAAAAGGACGACGGTAAAACGCATTTGATCTCTCAGTCACCAAACACACAGACATCAGATCTTTGCCTCCTCACACATTCCTTAAGCTGGCCCGCACACAACTCTGCCCAACGCAATGTGGACGGCCCAGGTGAGAAACTTCAGAGACACCGACTTCACTTTCAAGTGTATGAGCATCTCGCCCCACATCTGCACAGCAGGACGAGAGCCAAAAGAGAGAATCGCCATCAAATGCAGCGGAGAGGAAGGATGTTTGCATTTGGGATGGGCGGCCCTTCTGAGGTATGGCGGGAGAGGAAATGGTGCGGCACAGTAGGGAGAGTTCAGTCAGGAACAACCAGATGCAACATCAATGAATGAACCCACCATCTGCTTCTATTAATATACCAGTATATGGCACAAAGAGGGAGTGGGGGAGAGAATGCAGACTTGCAGTAGAAGTCTGTTTGCTTTTAGACCTTGGCTATTGAACGAGACAATCTGGCATGAAATTCTGGTTAAATAGGTTGAGGGTGTGCATACACCTTGAAGTGGCCTCAGCTGGCCTTTTGTAGCATTTTTTCCCTCTTAAATCTTACTGTTAGTAAGTTTGTGCCAAAAGCAGAGACTCCACCCTATCCTTGACCCTTAAAGTCAGCATGAATTGAAAATGTATTAATGTATTAATTCATGCATATGTTTAAATATTTATATTAGTAATTTTCAAACAATGCCATAACCTAATCTTTTTGTGAAACAACAGACGTCTCTCTGGTGACCAAACTTTTCCAATGCCTAACTTCTCCAATCATTTTGCCCGCTTATTTGCTTCATCCTACAAATGAACTTATGAACTTTGCTTAATCCACAAAGCTCCATTTCGCAGACAGTTGAGTGCGCAAGCCTTTAAAGTATACTCCTTTGTCAGTGAGAACCGAGATGCCCATACGAATACATGTATCGTTACACCCCTAGTATATATGTAATGCGAGCTCGGAAAATCCGTCGGATGTTGCACTGGGACGTTTTCAGGAAATTTGAAAAATAGGTTGAATGTAATTTTTTTGTCAAAATTAGGTTTTCATTAAATTATTATTCTATAACACCTCGTCTATCATCTCTGAAAATCTTGGCAAAATTCACTTGTATAGTGCATAAAAACAGCAATTTATTGCAGCAGCAAGAAATTACTGTGTCTTTCTTTTATGTTAAGACTTGCTACGGAGGTGCTTTCTCTTAACACCACAAAAACAGTTAACCTATCAAAATAAACCAGCTAATATATTTAATAAAGGTGTATCAATGCACATTCCCCTCCAGTCCTGTTTAAACTATGGCACGCAATGTTTTTTTCATTTATTTATTTTTTAATATCGTGAGATGGTGGAGCGTAAGAGGACAACGCAGTCTGAAGTAGCACCTGTATTTAGCGTTGTCTATTTATAATTGAATAAATGTAAATACGTCTTAATACCAGGTGTAATAATACCAGGGCCAGTGATTCATCTAAAAATGAAATTTCATTAAGTTACTGCGTAAAATTTCAGTACGTACAAAACAAATTATTTCCACTGTTCACTTCTTTTAAAGGGGTGCCCAATCTAATTTCCAAGACTTTAGCTTCAACTCTATTTAAACACAGCTGAACCACCTAATCAAGGTCTTTAGGATACTAGAATACTACTAGTATTGACGTCAAGTTTTAAATAGGAAAAATATTGTCATTATATATGGTCATTTTTGAGCGAGATGCTATCGGTTTAATCAGATTCAATGATCTATGCTAAGCTATGCTAAAAGTGCTACCGCCAGACCCGGAGATCGACTGAATGGATTCAAAAATGGTAAAACTCAACTGTTTAACTCTAGGGGAGTTGGACAATGAGCCTATTTTCAAAAAAAGTGGAGTGTTTAACAAAAAAAGTGGAGTGTTAGTCCTTTAACAAAGAACTTTGTTTTTCTACCTCCAAGAGTGCCATCTATTGGCTTGTTTATCTACAAGTGTGACTGTGAAACACCGTAGACTTTAATTATATCCATTTATGGTGTAATTTTGACATTGTCGTGTCAATCCTTGTTAATATTTAACGCAAACAATGCACTGTCACTTTAATTCTGCGCGTGCAGCACAGACTAGGTGCGGAAATGATCTGTTAATCCGGTAACATGAGCGCTGAAAAAAATACGCACTGCAAACGGAATTATGTGAACATGGCGTTATGTGTGTACGCTTCGAGTGCGCATGAGAGCTCAGTCTCCAGGAGAGCGCGCGAGTGCTGAATGGTTAAACACTGGACAGAATTAAAAAGAAATGCAATTTATAAACTTTAGCGACACTGATTCTATTGTGCAAGTAACAATTCCTGTGTCAGCCGCGACGATGTGGTGATTGGAAGCCATTTGTTCACTTTTGAGAGAGAAAGAGAGAGAGCGCGCCGTCATTCACTTGTGCTGTTTGTGAAATTACGCTCACATAAGGTTTTCAAATTACTTTATAAGTTATTTAATGAAGAAATATGAATTGTACCTCACCTTCACCATAATAATTGTTTTACCCGCGCCGAACAGAGACTGAAACGGAGACGGTGCCGCTGCCTGTCATAACAAATCTCTCACGGCAGGCGCGTCATCAGCTTCAGATCGGTTTGTGAGATCGTCCTTTTTAGAGACCACCGATCAGACATCCCAAAGTGATTATCGGCCGATAGTGATCGGTAGCCGATCAATCGGAGCACCCCTAGACCTAACATTTTGTCAAGATTATTTCAATGGAAATCATGGTTCAGTTTGGCCAACTACAGACGCCTTTTGTTCCTCAGTTTTAATTAGTTTTAACTTAATTAGTTTTAACTTTTGCCAGACTACAGTACTCCAAATGTGATTAGTACTGATTAGTACAGCCCAAAAACATGTGAAACACTGAACAGTTCAGTGGCACTGTTTATGTTCAGTGCTGCCAATATGGTCGATTGATTATGCATTATGAAAACACTGTATAGAAGGCGACCAATTACCAGTAGAAACCCACAGTCCATTACAGTTTAATACAAGACCCATTATAACCAGTAAAACCCATTACAAATTTTGTGATGGTGTCAATTGTTGTTTTCAGCAGGGTAGTAAACAGGGTCTAAAATGTAGTGTAAAATGTAATGTAGACACTCACATGGTTAAAAGATTTGAACAGCCACAAAATGAAGCCTACTCAACCTAACTTTACAGTTTTCTGAGCATTTTGAGAAAGCACACCAAAGCCATTGATTCAAACTTTGGTATGTTGTGCCAAAACACATGTATTGAAAACGTGTTGTCATTTTCATTTCCTTTCCATTCGCTTCCTTTCCCACTCATAAGCAGCGTTAACGGCTTAAATGGGGAGGGTCTAGATCAGGGGTGCCCAAACTCAGTCCTGGAGGGCCGATGTCCTGCAGACCGCACACCTGCCTCTAGCATGCCTAGTAAGAGCTTGATTAGCTGGTTCAGGTGTGTCTAATTGGGGATGGGAGTTAATTGGCAGTTAATCTCTGCAGGACACGGCCCTCCAAGACCAAGTTTGGGCAACCCCTGGTCTAGACAGAATCTGAACACAAGTGTTCACATAAGACGGCTTTAAAAGGCACATTAAGACCAGGTGTAAACAGTAATGTGTGACAGGCGATCATTTACGATCAGATCACTGAAAACATCTTAATAATAGGTGGAAACAGGGTAATTATGGTATCTGTCAAATGGGACAGCAAAAAACATCCAGGAACACACAACTGCTAAAACGGACTTAGTTTCTTCATGTTCTTTTGTGGCATCAGCAGCTTTTATCCTCACTGTCACTGTGTTAAGTGCAGACAAAGAGACAAACATTTTAAATCACTCTGCATCTTCAGAGCTGCTGGTGGCCTCACCACCTTTTCTTCACCCTACTGTGATGTATAAATGCATCTTTGAGGAGATGAAAGACAACGGGTGAGTCATGCGGAGGTCATCTTTTATGACAGCGTGCATGCTCACCTTTGCTGAAAGCCTGTATGAGCAGATCACGATGAAGTACAGCTTTTGTTTGGATTCTAGGTGTTTTATCGTGGAGTGGGGTTTGATAGGGGCTCTGTGTGTGGTGAGAAAGTAGAAAGGCTTTCTTCTGTCTTCGTACAAACAGAACGTGCACTATGAATCACTGACTCACCTTAAACCAGATAACACATACCAGACATAAAGACGAGCAGTCTGTCTGTACCCTGTTTGCTATTCAATGATGCACAACAGATACTTTCATTTTTCAAAGTCATTTCACGGTTCATGCCATCAAAGCGGATCCTTGTATTCTGTGATCTCTGCATGCAGACAATAAGGAAGTTGTGGTTGCGTGTGTGCTTCAGTATTAAAAATACAAGAAGGATTGCATTAAGATTACCAGAAGTGACAGTAGCACATATAAGGATTCCAGTTCCTCAAAATCTCAAATACTCATTGACCTGCTGAAAAAATGTTGCACTGGTGTACTCCGCTTGTGAGGTCTACATTTATCACACAGAAGCAGAAAAATCCCTGAATCCCAGCCAAGTACGTCACTGCTGAGAAATAACACTCAAGCATGTATGCAAATATGGAAAAAATGCAAATTTAAAATAACTAAAAATCACTACAGAGAAAATGAAAAAAAAAAAAATTTTCAAATAGAAAATAATTTACTTATCTTTATAGGTTCTTTGAAAACATTCAAATTCAACATTTTAAGATCGGTCACATGACATGGTTTGAGGCATGCATGTGAATTAGAATATGCACAAGTGTAAATGCTACAGCTCAAACAGGTGACGATCCTCATCAGATAACTTACATTATAAGGTGCATGCATGTCGGAATGACCATAATTATGAGATTCTAACTAGAAAAAAGCCTTCACGTCCACGTAGAATTCATAATTATGATTTTAAGAGACAGAAAGAGAGAGAAACCCAATGACCTGATGTCACCCCTGCAAATCGTTCAACCACATAGCAAAACCAAAATGTTCTTAAGTGTGGTTACATTTCTAAGGTCATATGGTTTCCGCGAAAACGCAGTCTAGATTACGGAGTTCATTCATAAAAAAGGAAGTACTCTATAACGTGGAATGCCATGGAATTTGTTGATTTTTGGATGATTAAATCAAAAGTAGATCTGTCACTTATTTGAATCGCGATATAATACACTACTCTCTGTGAATATTAAAACATAAAAAGACGTTTTAAATTGGATTTAATTTATGAAGAAGAAGGTATTTTTTTATTTAAACTTTGTGTATTTTATTTATTTATTTATTTATTTTATTTTATTTTACATCAACGTGTATGCCGTGCCTTCAAGCTTTCTTGCTAATAAACGTTCTGTTTCTTAGCATTTGCTGATTTTCAGTTTTGTATACCTATGCTTTTTAAACTTTAAGTAGCCTAAGTAATATCTTATTTTATATTAGGCATATAAGATGGTGTATATTTATTTGTTTAGTTAATAAAAGTTGACGTTGTATTTTGTTGTTGCTTGAATTGAATCCACAGTGAAATGCCGCTAATTTGAAACTGAATGTAAAATAAGCACAGAGCTTTTACAATCTATTTAAAAGTGAAGCAAAGCAAGGAAAACCCAAACGAACAACTGCTTGACACCAAATTGCTGCTAATTTGAAAGTGAAAGTAAAATGCACACTGCGCTTTTACAAGCCATTTAAAAGAGAAGGAACAGGAGGAAAAGAGAGAAAACTCAAACTAACTAACCTGTTTTGGGCTTATTTTTTCAATGAAATAAAGGTTTTTGTTATTACACAGAGAGTAAAGTACCGGAAAAAGGTACTGGCACTGAATTTCAGGTACCGATACCACACCGGTTAAAATGTGAACGTTACCCTACATACAATACAGTTTAAAATTGTTAGCCCACAGCTGATAAACTGTCTACTGTCTTGCTCCATTAAATATTAGTTCAATAAAAAGTCCGGCATATTAACCGGTTGTATTTTGATTAATTTTGACGATTTGCCACCGAAACGAAAACATTCCATTAACAGCACACATTGCATCTGCATGACCAACTCAAACCCATTGCAGAATCTGTGAGGGTAAATATTTAGCCTTCAAGTAGAACTCCAGTTCGTGTGGATTCCTGTTCAAATGACTGTAATTTGTCTACGAACATTTGCAGAACAATGGTAAATGTGACCATATAGTCACACAAAGCTGTTGTATGACTTCAGAAGACATAGAATACAAGTTGTGTGGATTTTTATGCTAATTTCTTAAAATAATAACTCTTTATGTTAATTATTGAGCTTAACAGCTCCTGTCCCTATTCACTTTGACTGTATGGAAAGAGCAAAGTATTTTGTGCTGCATGGAAAAAAGGTCTGGAATGACCAGAGGGTAAGTGATGATCACAGAATTTTATATTTGGGTCAACTATCCCTTTAATCGAGCTTCAAAACAAAACCACATCACCGCTGTCATTTACTGGAACACGCTACTATGTAGTTGCGTAAAGACTTTGTGGAAGAGCCATTGAGTATCTGGAGTATCTCACGTTAAGCTGCTCAACCCTGCGTTTCCTGCTGTGCAACAGAACAGACGCACAACTCTGACGTCCGTCAGTCGTGCAACGCTCCAAGTGAGCAGGAGAAGATGTCATCATTTCTCTGCGGAGTAAATGTGAGGGACAGAGTAACAGAGGCTCCCGGCCAGCCTACACGCAGGAAAGCTGCAACAGGAAGAGCGTGTACCATACGCTCGGTTTGGCCGCAGTACCCTCCCCAGGGTCAACAAAGGAGGGGTTGATGCTGACAGGAACTCAATCCCATTTTTCCCCTTCACACACCACTTCCTGGAGCCCTGAGCTCTGGGTTAAACTATTTTTGTGCTGCTCGAGCAAACACATTTAGGACCTGCCAACGAATCCATTTCAAGTCTAGGATCCAGGCCAGACTGAGCTCATTTGACAAGAATCTGGTTTTAAACTCACTGCTTCTCACATTAACACAAACTGTGACCTCAGTAAGTATTTAGACACATAAGCCACATTTAAGATGTATGAATGCAATTGCATGAGATATCAAACTAAGTGTTTGAGCTGTTCTTGCAACTGGGCCAATGACAAAGGTTTGTATTTACAGTGCACAGCATAAATGAGTACACCCCCTCTAAAACAAATTCACCAATTACTCTTTACTTAGAAGACATATTAGGGTTCTATGGAGATAAAATGTTCCAGCAAGCCAGCTTGATCAATTACCAAAGAAGAATGTCAAATTTATTTAGGAAAATAAGATTTTCTTATCAAAGTGATAAAATGTTGTGTTGCAAAAATGGATACACCATCCTGAAAGTTACTAAATAAAACAAACAAAAAAATAGTGTAGGTTTAAGGCAATTTTTGATCAACAGGTATGTATATTGAACCAAAACTTTTAAAGACAAGTAATTTCCTGACAATTAAAAGAACCACTTGAGAGAAAACTGGCAGAAGATTTATTTCTTAGCATAAAAGAAGACAATGGTACAAGAGGAATACCAAACTATTGTTTCAGTACCACTGACATTCAAAAGCAATGGACTTCAGCTCCTGAAATAATCAGGTCTTCACTGTAAGTTTTTATTTAGTAATGAGTGAGTTTTTGCTAGAAAAAAAGCAGGAAAAATACCATGCACGTGTCTCAGAGCCAGCAAAAGCTATGAAAAGAGTGACACTTTATCTCACAGAGTATGACACAGCTTGCAGAAATTACATTAATGGTTGTTGTCACCACTAGAAGTACCTACTGTAGCCAAAGCACAATAAACTCATTTAACCTCTTCCTAGGCCCATATTTACAAAATACAGACTTCTGGGAATCCATACTCTTGTCTCAACAGACCAAGTCAATCATTTCAGATCCAAAAGCATCCAAAATGTTCTGGTGTTGCTAAAGGAGGAGTACAGTGAGTTCCCACAGTGTCGTTCAGTGGTAGTAAAGCTCTTATATTGGGATGTATGAGTGCTGAAGGTGTGAGAACGTTGTGCTTTATCAATGCCATGATCAACTCGCACAACACTGTGTGATGTAATACAAAAACTTGAAACAGAAGATGCTACCCTCTCCTCATCCCTGCATTGTTGAGCATTTTTTTCAACATGACAATGAAGATAGTCATTCTACCAAGGTGAAAATCCTTCAGTGGACATGTATTTCACCCAGTCTTAACACTCTTGAGCAGCTGTGGGGGAATCTGTAGAGATGCACTGAGCAACACTCCCCATTAAGGACCAGGGCATGTAAGGAGGTCATCCTCCAGGAGTTAAACAGGACAGATGTGGCATTTTGTCATGATATTGTACTCTCAGTGCCAAGAAGGGTCAGAGCAGTATACTTAACAGTTCTGGAGGACATACTAAGTACTAGAATTGTATATATTTGCTGAATTAAATCTAGGGTGTACTCATTTCTGCAATCCTTCATTTAATACATTTTAATTTTGCCATCTTTCCATGAATTATATTAGTGATCATTAAGAAAATACATCTTTTATATTTATTCAGAGGGGGTGTACTCATTTATGCTGTGCACTGTATATTGAAATAAAAAAAAAAACTTGCAATTGAAACTTTTCTTGAAGATGGTAAAATTACTCTAAAATGTCAAGTGGTGTAACCAGCAAGTAAAAACTCTCAGAAGATTTTAGCATGGTAATGGATATGACAATGTTAATGTATTTGGTCTTAGCGGAACAGACCTGCTATGCTGCTAAATTGCTGATGCTGTTGGTTACTGCTGTTGTTGTGGATCATTGCTGCTGCTTCTGCAAAGCAAGTACAGGAAATTGCTACTTCCATACATACGCTGATACAGTATTGTGAGTATTTAAAAAATACTGCTGCTGCACAAATAACATATAAAATAACCTGTAGCAGATCTAAACAGGTGGATCTAAACTCTGAAAGCATGCCACAAAATGTTCTAGTGGATGCTAACCAACCATTTAAACGTAAAGCAGCACGCCATTGGCTGTGTATGCAACTTAACCAATCAGTTTGTGCCAGTAGTTTAATACTGTGAGCAAGTTTTTAAAATACATTGTAGCACAAGTATTTTAACAAACATCATGCATTATTAATTCATAAATAACATTATGATTTCTGAGGGCTTGTGTATATGACATGACATTTTACAACCTAAACCAACCTTGACATAAAAAGCTCAAATTATCTGATATTTTATTGACCCTGTGACAAAGTTTATTACGTGTCCTCACTGTAATATCATTTCCTGTCATTTCTCCTCTTTTATCTGCATGTTGGTTGCATCACATGACTTTGATTTGGCATGCAACATTTGTCAATATTTACATTATTTAAAAAAACCTGCTTCACTTCCTTTCTAAAAGAATTTTCAAGAATTTTAAACTTCTTAAACGTGTTTTAAAATATAAAAATCCTTGAAGGCCAGTTAGATAACAAAAGCGCATATGTCGCCGTCTGACTTTGCATGTAAACTTTATTTACTCTCAGTATCTCTATGCAAACACTTAGATCTCTCTGCAAACAGTCACAGTAAAAGAGCAAAGTAAGGATTTGTATGAGTGCGCAGGCATTGTGTATGTACGTACAAAAGCACAATAGCTCATAACGTAAGCGAAAGCAGTACAGGATCAAGAAATTGCTGTAAATGTGAGTACAGTAAAGCTTTGGGTGTGTTCCTGAAACTGACCCATCAAGGATGCACGGCATGGTTGTTTAGTCACCTTTTACCTTTTTTCCATTTAAAAATAATCTCTGTTGTGTTAAAAATAGCATCTTACATTCATGACAAAAACACTACAATAACAGATGTGCACAGCCATTCCACTGTATGAGATTTAGTCACAACACTTCCAGTAACAGCACATACTTGCTATACTTACTAATTTGTGCATGATGCATACAAGTATGACTATTCTATGCCAAACTGAGTTGAAAAAAGGAATCATGCATCAGTCTGCTCAATCTGTGCGTCAGTGACTTGCATGATCGAACGTCACATTTCCATGTTAATCTATGTTTACTCTCCAGTTATGTGCCAAGAACATGAATATGAAAGACATTGCTGACGTAATACAGCAAAGTTGTGTTTAAATCTCCCTGATCACCCTTATTTACTTCTATGTTGATATATTTCAATAAACTCATCAACATGCACAAAAATATTCCAACAACTACTTGGTGTTTCTTTAGAAGAACGGTTATGACAAGCAAACAGTGCAGACGAGATTATGAGACATTCAAATGAGACATTTCAGTGGAAATGACAGCAGGCATGAGACAGACTGCAGAAAAAGGACTGTGATGGCATGAGGCAGGAATGTGAGGTGCAGCTCCACACACACACACAAACACACTGGTTTTTACAGTAGAAGATACGTTCTTATCTCTGAAACGTGGTGTCACATGTACACTGTGAGGTTATATGCTCTTGTTATCTTTTAAATGGCGACAGTCTTTCACACACCCGTAAGGAAAAAAAAAATCACAAATGTTTAGTATCTTTAATATCTCTTTCAACAACAGTGACGTTATACTGGGTGCAAATAGGGAATTTTGCAAGCCTCCTACAGTAAACAACCCTATTAATCTCACGTGTGTCCTCTAGAGTTTATGAAATTTCAATAGTTTAACAAACTCTGCTCATATTTGCCAAGATAATAAAATTTGTAGTCAAAACTCACTGATTTCTTCTGAAACTAAACTATCTGAGTGAACTATGCTATAGAGCATTTTTCACTTACAGCTTTGTAAATGTACTGTACATTGTGGAAGCCTGTTTCCGGCACTGAATAAAAAATTTAAAAATGTTATTGGGACTTTTTATCTAACAATTCTGACTTTTTTCTCAAAATTGTGATATAAACTTTCAGTTCTGAGAAATGAAGTCAGAACTGTGAGATAAAAACACACAATTCTGACTTTTCTTGCAATGACTTTTTTCTTGCAATTCTGACCTTTTCACAACTGCGTGTTATAAAATCTAATTTTGAGGGAGAGAAAGACTACGTTATCAGAGTTGGAAGTTTACATCTCACAATTCTGATTTAATAACTCGCAATTGCACGTTATAAAGTAGGATTTGTTAGATATAAACTCGCAATTCTAAGAAAAAAGTCACAATTGCAATATAAACTCCTAATTCTAAGTCATTTTAAAGAAAAAAATCTGAATTGCGAACTACAAACTCGCAAATGTGAGTTACAAAGTCAGAACTGCAAGATAAAAGCTCGCAATTCTGACTTTTTCTCACAATTGCGAGTTTATATCTCACAATTCTGACTTTTTTTCTTGCAGTTCTGACTTTTTTTCAGAATTGTGAGATATCAACACAACTGCGAGTCATAAAATACAATTTTGAGGGGAAAAAAGACTGATTAGGTTTGTGAGATATAAACTCGCAATTCTGAGAGAAAAGTCAAAATTTTGAGATACAAACTCGCAATTGTGAGTTACAAAGTCAGAATTGCAAGACATAATTTTACAATTAAGACTTTCTTCTCTGAATTACTTGATATAAACTCGTAATTATGAGTTATAAAATCAGAATTGAAAGACAAAAACTGACTCTTTCTTGCAAATGCATAAATGTTTGCATCTTGCAATTCAATTTTTTTTTAGAATTGTGAGATATAAACTCGCCTTCGCGAGTTATAAAATCTAATTTTGAGGGGATAAAAGACTGATATGTTCTCAGAATTGCGATTATGTATCAAAATTTCACAATTCTGAGAAAATGCCAGAATTGCGAGACACAAACTCCCAACTGCTAGTTAAGAAGTCAGAACTGCAAGATAAAAAACTCACAATTCTAACTTTCTTCTCAGAATTATGTGATATAAACTCGCAATTGTGAGTTGTAAAATCAGAATTGCAAGATAAAAACTTTTTTCTCACTAATGCAAGTTTGCATCTTGCAATTCAGATTTTTTTCCCTCCCAATTCTGAGTTTATATCACGCAATTCTGACTTTTTTTCTTGCAATTCTGACTTTTTTTTTAGGATTTTGAGATATGAACTCGCAACTGCGAGTTATAAAATCTAATTTTGATGGGGAAAAAAGACTGATGTTTCAGAATTGCAGGTTTATATCTCACAATTCTTATTTAATAACTTGCATTTGCGAGTTACAAAGTCAGAACTGCAAGATATAAACTCGCAATTCTGCTTTTCTTCTCAGAATTATGTGACATAAACTCGCAATTGTGAGTTGTAAAATCAGAATTACGATATAAACTCGCAATTGCAAATTATAAAATCAGAATTGCAAGATATTTTTCACGCAAATGCAAGTTTGTAATTCAGATTTTTTTCTTGCAATTGCGAGTTTATATCCCGCAATTTTGACTTTTTTTCACAATTGCAAGTTTACATCTCACAATTCTGACTTTTTTTTCAGAACTGTGAGATATAAACTCGCAATTGCGAGTTATAAATTCAAATTTTGAGGGGAAAAAAAAGACATGAAAAGATATGTTCTCAGAATTGCGAGTTTATATCTCACAGTTGTACTTTAGTAACTCGCAGTTGCTCGCAAACCGCAATATAAACTCGCAATTCTGAGAAAAAAGTCAGAATTGCAAGTTTATACTCCACAATTCTGACATTATAACTCGCAACTGCGAATTTATATCTCGCAATTCTGAGAAAAAAAAAGAATTATTCAGTGGCAGAAACGGGCTTCCATAGTATATCAATAATTTCCTTTGCTTTTGTATTTCTCTAAAGGACAAATTTGATAATTAAATTAAATATAATTGATAATGCCATTATCAATGGCTTCAAGGATTTTCTTCCACTGTGCTTCTAATAATCCAGCTGGCCCCACCACATACATACATATATACATATTTTAATTCAATTGTAAAAACAGCTGAAAAAAGTCAAAATGCAACTCCATGACAGCTGTAAAAATGCAACTCTCATACTATAGCACACTTTTGGAAAGCAATGGCATATTGTACATTCTAAATGATACTTCCAGGACTATTGCAAGTCAGTCATGCCTCATCTGTGTGAGTCAGCTAGATGATGTCACCTTTCTGACATATAAATCAGCAGAATACATAGCAACAGTTTTCAATATATCAAAAATTAAGGAAAAAAATAAGGAAAAAAAGGAAAAAAAACAAAAAAAATTTTGTCAACTAGCCCAAAATGCTCTGATGCTGGGCCTGTGCCATTCGTATCACTGAGGCCTGCATTATGTCTTGTGACTTCTAAGCAATATATTTTCCACTTCCACACTATCTGACACAAGCAAACTTTCCATACAGAAATAACCACAGTAACGATGCACTAACAAACAGGTATTATCTGCACTGTTTACATATTACTGCATGTGCACACATGAGGTGAGTGTAAGTACAGAAACACGTCTCTACTAGGGATGTAACCACAATAGACACTGAGAGGAACCACTTTCCCCCCAACAATATAAATTTGTAAAACGGTCCCTCTCATTATATGCACTCCATTAAAACCGCTCTCTCGTGTTGATGGCAAAAAGTTTAAAAGGTCAACTAAAAATAGACTTTTTCATTCACATGATTCATGCAGCATAGCATTTCAATGTGATGAGACAAGAAACATTAACAGGACATGAAGTAACAACAAATACCTATGGGAAACTTGCACAGCAAACAAAATAACCACGTATTGCATTTTTGAGATATTTCAAAGTGACTCAATGAGGAAAGTCCCTGAAGCAGGTGAAAACTGCCTTTTTTGTTTTTGTTTTTTTCTGGAGGGAAAGAGAGAGAAAAACATAAGGATGACCTCATCGTGAAATAACTCAACAATGATGCATGTTCACAAGCATAAAGCTCTTGCCTAAATGACTGCACACTGCTCCTACTGGCAGGAAACAGAGAGAAAGGACAAAGAGTGTGTACAAGGAAGAGATTTCAATGTGTGTATGTGTTTGTACCAGGCTCAGACTGACCTCAGCGGGTAGGAAGAAGTAGCATGGGGAAATCAAGCTGGATTCTCGAACATTTCAACGGCTGATGAGAAAGCACCTGACCAGAGAACGCATTCCTGCACAGTTAGTCACCTCCTCAGTGCAGTTCAAAGAACACACACTCACACAAACATTTGCATATATAAGCTTACATACTGTATGAGAAAACCTTATGCGCATAAACTTGCATTGTGCAGGTACTTTTACAATTCACTGTTCTGTAAATTATCACGTGCATCCTAAGTGCAAGGAAGTAATTAAATGTTGCACTCATTTTTGAAAAACTAAGTGCAACAAAACTAAGTGCAAGAGAAACGGAGTGCAATCATTTGAATCAAAACATTATTTGTTGTTAAATCAAATTTAGGTTTCTAAGTCGTATAGCATATATTCTACAGACTTAAATTTGCAAACTGTTGCACAATGTCTGATTTATACAGCACAAGACCACAGGAGCCAGATAAGTCCTTTGCTCAATCTGACTTTGTTGCAACCTGGAATTAAACTGCTGCTTTCGTCTGGCCTGAAGAGAACTGGCCCCCCAACTGAGCTTGGTTTCTCCCAAGATTCTTTTCTCCATTTCTGTCACCAATGGAGTTTTGGTTCCTTGCCACTGTCGCTTCTGGCTTGCTTAGTTGGGGAAACATCATTTCTGCCAATATCACTGAATCAATGATGAACTGACTTCAACTGAAAATTGAGTGTTTACATCATTACACGTTCTTTTGCATTATCGACACACTACTGTCCTGTTTAATGCTGCTTTGACACAATCTGTATTGTAAAAAGGGCTATATACGTGACCTGGACCACAAAACCAGTCATAAGTAGCATGGGTATATTTGTAGCAATAGCCAAAAATACATTGACCACATTCACACTGTCAGTTTTTGAGATTGACAACCGCATTTACTTACAGGAGCAACTTACAGTCGCATTTCAAATACTGTCTGTATGAACGTGCAACAGAAGTCAAGCCCGTATTCCTTACAAGTAACCACAGCAAAAGAGACCAAAGCAATATCAAATATGGTGACGTCCATAAAACTGAAAGTATTACCACTTTCTGACACGACAAGAGTCCAATTGAGCCGCAAGTTCATCCATTTAATCAACATTAACCGAAAGCAGCTTTAAATTTGAGTGCAGAGCGGAGCATTTAAGCCGTGCGCAGAACATCTCATCTCATCTCAGTCACCGTAAGTTACCGAAACCACAAATTAAAGCATGCAGCACACAGTAGATGCGCGTTTGTGCGCCAGAGCTGTTCTCTCGCATTGAATGATGTGACAGACAACTAGTTGCCCAGTCCTGTTCTGTTCACACAGCGCGTGTGTTCCAAGAATGTGGTTGTGAGTCCTGAAAATTTACGGGTGTGAGTTTGGTTATAGAATACAGTTGTCACACCCGTAAATACCCGTACTGTGTGTGAACATAACCATATTAAGGACTCAAATACGGTATTGACAACCGTAGTCTGCTGCTGCGTGGACGTGGCCATAGTATGAGTCAAAATTATTGTTTCTTTATGACAAAAATCTTTAGGATATTAATTAAAGATCATATTCCATGAATATATTTTGTAAATTTCGTACCGTAATACATCAAAACTTAATTTTTGATTAGTAATATGCATTGCTAAGAACTTCACTTTAAAGGCGATTTTCTTAATATTTAGATTTTTTTTGCAACCTCAGATTCCAGATTTTCAAATAGTTGTATCTCAACCAAATATTGTCCTATCCAGACAAACATACATCAGTGAAAAGCTTATTTAGTCAAATCTCAGTTTCAAAAAATTGAGCCTTATTACTGATTTTGTGATTCAGTGTCACATGCAGTAAATAAAGGTGACACCCTTCATTCTTAATACTGTGTTCTTACCTGAATGATCCACAGCTGTGTTTTTTTGTTTAGTGATAGTTGTTCTAGAGTCCCCTGTTTGTCCTGAACAGTTAAACTGCCCACTGTTCTTCAGAAAAATCCTTCAGGTCCCAAAAATCCTTCGGGTCGTGGCCTACTGGTTAGAGAGTCAAACTTGTAACCCGAAAGGTCTGGCAGGAATTGTCGGTGGGGGGAGTGAATAACTTTGAGAAACTATTATTTTCTCTTGTATTTTCAGTGCTCTCTACATTATCAATACCATTACTGAGGTGAGACCCTTGAGCAAGGCACCAAACCCCCAACTGCTCCCTGGGCGCCGCAGCATTGGCTGTCCACTGCTCCGGGTGTGTGTTCACAGTGTGTGTGTGTGTGTGTGTGTGTTCACTTCTCACTGCTGGTTGTGTGCACTTGGATGGGTGAAATGCAGAGCACACTTTCCTTTCCAAATTCTTTGGTTTTCCAGCATTTTTGTGTATTAGAACCCTTTCCAACAATGACTGTAATTAGGGGTGTGCATTGGCACTGCCCTCACAATTCGATTCGATTATGATTCACCAGGTAACGATTCGATTCAATTCGATTCTATGATGCATTGGGATTAGGGCTGGGCGATATGGCTGAAAACTGTATCACGATATCAGCGTTTCATGTCGGTCGATAACGATAATTATTGATATTTTTTATGACCCATTTAAAATAAGGAACAGGAGAAAAATATATTACATTTCAACATTTTTATTTTAAACTTAACCTTCCTCTGATCATACCCCCCCCAGTTATTAAGACAGAAATGTCAACAACCATGGAAAACTCAAATAATTAAATGTAAACGAAAGTCACAATGAACACTTAACAATTATCTCTTAACATTTAAGGTGCAAAATGAAAGAAAATGTAAGAAATGCTTAATAAAGT
>JAHKKF010481447.1:0-11898 GCA_019740295.1 Labeo calbasu | reverse complement strand
TGTGGTACAGGAAATCAGCCCAGTAAAAGATTTTTCCCAGCCTTGATCTATATAGCATACAAGTGTCATTCAAATGCAAAGGTGCTAAACAAAAGGCAAAGTTGTACCTTGAGCTTAGACTTCACACTTAACTTGGGCAACCTGCCAGATGTTCAGGAACTGCTCAGGGCTTGGGCTGTCTGCTAAATCACAATATACATAACCTTTTAGAAATTTGTAATCCAACAGAGGTCATAATACGTAGCCTGCAACAGGAGACCTTTCAGGATGAACTAAAGTGCCTTGAGAGAAAAACATCTAAGAACAGTCCTCTCTTCAATCTGAGCCCATGCATAGATGAGTCAGGTCTACTCAGGATTGGTGGCCGCTTATCCCAGTCAGCCTTCGAGAAAGATGAAGTGAACCTTTTAATCTTACCTGGTCGTAGTCACATCACAACTCATTCGACACCATCATTCCCAGGTTCAACATCAAGGACGCCATTTCACAGAAGGTGCTTTGAGAGCTGCTGGTCTGTGGATTATTGGTGGCAAACAAAGAATTATCAGCATTATCCACCAGTGCATCACCTGCTGCAAATTGAGAGGGAAGATAGAAACACAAAAAAATTCTGATTTACCTGTAGATCGCCTAAATACTGATCCCCCTTTCTCTTACGTTGGACTGGATGTTGGATGATGGACCATGGAAGATCACAGCACGCCAAACTAGAGGAGGTGAAGCTAACAGCAAGCGCTGGGCAGTACTGTTTACATGCATGAGCATAAGAGCTATTCATATTGAAGTGATTGAATCATTGGACACATCAAGCTTCATAAATGCTCTACGAAGATTCTTCTCCATTCGAGGACCAGCTAAGCAGATAAGATCTGACTGTGGTACAAACTTTGTTGGGACATGCAAAGAACTGAAAATTAGTACGGACACTAGTAACAAGCAAATGCAGGATTTTTTAAGTCATAATGGTTGCACCTGGAGTTTCAACCCACCACACTCATCGCACATGGGAGGCAGCTGGGAACGCATGATAGGCATCACCAGGCGCATCCTTGATTCTATGTTGCTGAAAATCAGTCAAGCAAAACTCACCCATGAAGTCCTCATCACATTCATGGCAGAGGTTTCAGCTATTGTAAATGCTCGTCCATTAATACCAGCATCAATGGATCCAAACAATCCTCTCATCCTAGCAACACTTCTCACACAAAAGACTGGCACAGCTCTACCCCCAGATGGAAACTTTAAAGAAAAGGATCTCTACATCCGCCAGTGGAGATAAGTTCAAAGTTTGGCCAACACCTTCTGGCATCGATGGAGAAGGGAGTATCTAAACACTTTACAAAATCAAAGAAAGTGGCAACAAGAAATCTTCAAGTAATCTTCAACATGGTGACGTAATTCTGCTCAAGGACAGTCAAGTTAAAAGAAGTGAATGGCCTATGGGCATCGTGCTAAAGGGATTTCAAGGAAACAATGGAAGAGTCAGGAAGGTTGAGGTGAAGACAATAAAGGATGGAATACCAAGGGTCTACCTACGTCCTATCTCAGATACAGTGCTTCTCTTGCCTTCCGAAATGGAATAAATGTGGATTCCATGTCAGTGCAGTTATGACATCTTACAGATGTCAGACGGGGAGTGTTCTGGATTATCATTTTTTTTTTTTTAAAGTTTAATGTTTGTAATGATTATAATTCTTATACCTAGTCATGCAGCTTCATTTAAAATATAGTTCCCATAGTAACATTTTAAGACAGTTAAATTCAGTTAGCTGCCTTTTTTAAGTCGAACTTCACTCAACAAGCTTGCAGCAGCAATTCAACTTGTGATCATCTGTAGAAAGCATTGTCTGTAAGTTTTTATGGTTAATTTATATTTAATTTGCTGAATTTATTGTTTATAAAGCTGTAAAAGAACTATATACCATAATGACACTAAAAGGAGATGTTGTATTCTTAGAGATAATTATAGCTTCACTATACTTCTCCTTTCTGTAGTTTCACTCTGTTTCAACATACCCAACGTGGGGTATTCTGTTACAATCGTAGCGCCACCTGCTGGCAACAGTAAATGACTTGTTTTACACTAACTTAAACATGCAATGTCCGATCTGCCCCAAACTTCACATGTTTAATAAGAGTACTGGCCTCAACATATCTTAAGGCTAATATTCAGATTCAATCATAATGCCAACGCTGGCAAAAGGATGTAACTTGTTCTACATTCAACATGTTCACATGTTTTACATTTAAATTAATGACTTAATGTAGTAAATATAGGAAGAATATGTCAAAGCATACTGCCCTCGATTCTCTGTTTTCTTAAAGCCACCGGTCGGCCGTGAGCCCGGGTGTGAGGGCCCTTTCATCGCTGCTTGCAGCTTTAATTTTTCTTTCGTATTACTGTTTTGTATTTGTCCATCATTCTGTCCACACTTAATTAAGTCAAAAGAAATTTGTTATTGCAATTTCTGGTAACTTTGTTTTGCAAGAGAAGAATAATAAAATATTAATAAAAAAAAATAATAGTAATATTTTTTTTTTATAAAATCACCTTTAAAGTTGTCCAAATGAAGTTCTTAGCAATGCATATTACTAATCAAAAATTAAGTTTTGATATTTACGGTAGGAAATTTACAAAATATCTTAATGGAACATGATCTTTACTTAATATCCTAATAATAATAATAAAAAAAACCACTTCATTTTGATAGTCCACTTTAGACATTCTACTAACAGTAAGTAACTTTGCAACTGCATGCCAACTAGTCATTACAGTATTGGTAGAGTATTGGTCTACTTAATATCTTCTAACACTCTTCTAAACTTTGCAAGTATATGTCAACTTATTCTACTAACACTAAACGTAACTGTCACACTCGGAGGAAGGAGAGAGAGTGAATATCGTTCCAACAGGGTATTTATTCACAGACTGATGAAATAGCAAACGTAAACAAAAGCAGGTGCACATCTAACACAGGAACGTAAAGGCAGCCGTGCTGCACGAAAAGGAGTTTGTGAAGGAAGCTGTGAGAGTGTAATTCCAGTACAGCAGTCACAATCAGTGTCCACAGGTGTGTTGCATTAGTACTCAGGAGCGGGTGCTCATGTTGATTGCTTGCTGGGAACTGGTGACGGCGTGACAGTAACATAACAGTCTGCTCTGAGAGTTAGTTACATGCAGTTGCAAAGTTACTTATAGTTAGCAGAATGTCTAAAATGGACTAAAATAAAGTGTAACTGATTTTTGGCATAAAATAAAAATAAAAGTGTTGATCCATACAATGTATTTTAGGCTGTTGCTACAAATACCTGTGCAGCTTGTGACTGGTTTTGTGGTATTAATATTAAATATTATTATTGTTATTATCATTAAATTCTGACTTTTATTTTACACTTCCATATGATATTGCAGTTCTATATTATATATATATATATATATATATATATATATATATATATATATTTGGGTATTATTTGAAATAATATTTGTTTTACAGCACAATATGATTTGTTTGCTATATTTTGAATACTAATAAAAGAAACTAACATTATTAAATTATGAAATACTTTGGTAACACTTTAGAATGTGGAACACATTTACTATTAGCTATACTTTTTCCTCAATAAACTCATAATTTACTGCTTATTAATAGTTAGGAAGTTTAGGTTTTGGGTAGGATTAAGGGTTGTGGACTTATAGGTTGTGCATTATAGTTTTTGAAAGCCTCAATAGTTTTTGAATCTCAAAAAAACTCAACCAGAGAGAAAAGGAAGCATTGTCAAATGTGTACCAAATCAGGAGTGTGTTTGATGACAAAGATGTGTAAATGTGCAGTGTTGACAAGACTCCAGGGCCGGGACCCTGAAACACCGGACTGGATGGCTGGGTAAGGGCACTTTCTCACACCCCTGTCAAGAGCTTCAGGTTAAGGAAAATATAAATGCTATCTAAAAATTGTGAAATGCTGCGAAATCATGTAGATCTTCCACTTTTCAGTCAAACTCAGAACAGATGCAGAAGTGAAAGTGCACAAAAATACAGTGGGCCTCATTACCATGGAAAATATTTCCTAACAATTTCAAGTTGCACAAAAACACTGTGGTCAGTTTAACTACAAGTTCACTGGGGTGGAAAGCTGCACCTAAGGATATTGTTTGTACTGTGGGTCGTAAAAGGATGCAAAGCATCAAACACTTTCCTATGAAAAGTAGATACATGTACAGTCAAACATGCTGTAGGGCCATTATGCAAATATGGATGCTATAAAAATAACAGATCATGAACCACAGGGTTAGGTTTGGGAAAATTCAGTCCATACCTTTCATTTTCACGTGCACAGTATTCATGAAAATAGAAATCAAATGACCATGTGAACAACTGTTTTCCACACAATAGTTACAATGGCCCTCATTTATTAAACAAATGCAAAATTTGGGATTTATCAATATGAATGCTAGTGGTACGGTGGCCGAGAGAGCTCAACGCGCTGCAACTTAAGAAAATACATGCAAACAGAAAAAACGACAACAAATTAAGAAAACATCTCCATCAGTTTAACAACACAGGCGCTGCAAATTCTCACAATGCAAACACAAATACGGAAACGCACTGCAAATCCTCGCAACGCAAACACAAATACGGAAACGCGCTGCAAATAGCACGGACCACAACGGAAATGTTTCAGGGGGACCTCAAAAAGTGACGAACCCAGCTGGGACGTGATTATTATTATTATTAAATTCAGTTTCATCATCGAACAAAAAAACAAGGCAACATTTCAAATTGCAAATTCAACTGCAAAAAAATAAATAAATAACAGCAGAAAGAGAAAGCACACAAAATGAACACAAACATACCAAAAGAAAGAAAAAAAAGGAAATTCCAGGGCAGTTACATAAATTTGAAAAGCTTTAAAATTTGTTTTGTTTTTATGAGCTTCTTATTTTGAGATCTCATATTAGAGAGGGTTTCAAGGTAAATTTTGTGTTACAAAATATAATATATAATGGTTTCTTCTGACTTACATTTGACTTGTGAATATAAAACTTTGCTAAGATAATTAAGAGATTTACAATATAAACCTGTTTATCAGAAAAAGAGGGGTTTTGAAAACAAAGTAAAATATCATGAAAATCTACATTAAGGGGTTTGCTTAATTTCTTTGTTATGTCTATTTTAAAGCCAGTCCAAAATGAAATAGCATAAGGGCAATAGAAAAATAAATGTCCAATATCTGGTTATTTTGTTTAACATCCTGATCATAGATTAATTGGTCTTTTGGATATTATTAGAGTAATCTGACGAATTACACACTTAACTGTGAAACGTTATTAACTTAATTGCAAATAAATATATAAATAAATAAATACATGCAAATAAATATAACGTTCAAAGTTCACGAAAAAAAAATTGCAACACTTTATTAATGGTTAAAATCAGGTCAAAATTCAGGTCCCAGCTGGGTTCGTCACTTTTTGAGGTCCCCCTGAAACATTTCCGTTGTGGTCCGCGCTATTTGCAGCACGTTTGTGTGATTGCAGCACGTTTGTGTGTTTGGTTGTGTTGTGAGAATTTGCAGCGCGTTTCCGTATTTGTGTTTGCATTGCGATGATTTGCAGCGCCTGTGTTGTCAAACTGATGAAGACGTTTTCTTAATTTGTTGTTGTTTTTTTCTGTTTGCATGTGTTTTCTTAAGTTGCAGCGCGTTGAGCTCTCTCGGCCACCGTATAGTGGTGGCTCAAGTGATCTCACGTCAGGTCTCAGTTCGTGTACGCAAGTTTTTGACTGCATTTTGGTTTTCAAAGGGCAAATATCCCTGTGTGATTTCAAACAAAACAACACATTTTGCCTGGACATACTGTATGCTGGCTCAGCGTGATTTTGGTCTGCCGTACGACCTCAGAATCATCTGGATCCAGCTGTGTTGTCAGATGCTGGACTCGCAGCAGAGGAAGAAGTGCTTACATACTTACGTAATCTCCGGAAGAACACACAAACTGATTTGCTCTTCCACGCTTTTCTTTTCTAAACAGAAAAGATGAGATATTCTCTATTAACTTTAACCAATTAATATACTGAGTTCTGACATTATATCCCTTCACGTTGTAATAAAATGGCAACTGAATTCATCTGTTTATATATTTTTTAACCTCAAATGCTCGTCTTGTTTCATGTCTGTGATGCGCATGTGTAGTCTGTGTAATCCGGGTCAATACAGTTAGGGTAGGTCAAAAAACTCGTTTGATGTTCTTTGCATGTTCACTTTGTAAACACTGGGTTGGTACTTCTGCAGCGATATAGGACGATTTTGATGTTTGAGAAGAAAAAGAGATGAGAATTTTTCAAGATATCCTAACTGTCTTGAACCAGAATATACCGAGTTCACGCAGAGCTAGACAAGACAAGCATTTGACGTTAAAAAGTATTTAAACTGTCAATTTGTTTTGAAAATGACCAATCATTTTGCTAGATAAAACCCTTCTTCCTCGGCTGGGATTTTTTTAGAGCCATTTGAAGCTGCACTTAAACTGCAATTTGAAAGTCATACTTGGGGGCACCATTCAAGTCCATTATATGAGATAATTTCTAAAATTTTTTCCTCAAGAAACATAATTTCTTATCGACTGAAGAAAAAAAGACACAAAGTTGGATGACAAGGGTATGGGGGTAGAATCGTTGGATAATTCCAAATAAATAGATTAAGATCCACAAATCAATGTAAAGAGATTAACAAAAAAATAAACGTATTGATTAAAAAAAAATAAAAATCTTATCGCAAATCTTAAATCACAAATAAAGGTTTCACAAACAAGAATTTAATTCACTCACACAAAAAAAATGATATTTCCAAATAAAAAACATATTCATAAATATCTTTTTATGTCACTGTCATGAATCCTGTCCGGTCTGCCCGCCTCCAGAAGTCGCATGTGCATCTCACTGACATTTCACATCACACAGACTGTTGCACCACACCCTGGACTACATTTCCCATCATCCATTGCACTGATTACTTGCACACACCTGTATCCAGTCAGATGCTCTATGTAAGCCCCGGACTTCCCCTTTCGCTGAGTATTGGAGTATTGTATTGTGGATTGTGTACGGTGCGTTTAACACTCTCCTAGTGCTAGCAGCCTTTACTAAAATATTCAGTAGTTCCCTAAGTTTAGCATTCTTGCCTTGTTTCCTTGTTTTGCCTGTCGCCACCTGCCCTGTGGATTTCTCACTCGTTTATCGGATCACCCTTTTGCCTTTCCCTCTGGATTACGTTTGCCGTTCATCAACCCTCGCCTGCCTTATGGACAACTCTTTGTTTTGCCTATGCTGTACCTGTCTGCCATTCTTCTGACCCTGCCTGTTTATGACCATGTCTCTGTCTGGTTACAGTAAAAGCTTGCATATGGATCCGCCCGCTTCACGTCTCCCTCGCTCCGTTACAGTCAAAAACACAACTTTGCCTGGCATTCATTTGTGGATCACTGTGAGCATTTGTGGATTTTGAAACATTTCTAGCATCAAGAAGCTGATGATCCACTAATGGAAGCGTCATGACATTTAAGACTGAAAGAAAACCATCAATAAGTAACTGACTAATAAATAACTGGATTCAACCTCATGATAAACATACAAGTTTGTATAATATGTAAAACTGTAAATCAAAATTGCAGTTTGTTTCAAATGTCAAACGATGTATTGTTTGAAAAATATGATAAGATTACCAAGCGTTTAATTTTTCTTAATCTTGTTACCTGTAAAATGTTTTAAAAGACTAAAATTGGAAGGGTAATTTGTTTGTTTTTCACCTTTGTAGTCATGCTGCAGCATTGATGAGCAGCTGGGGAAAAGCCAAAGTCATCAACTATATCTTCTAGCCATGGGGAGGAGTTGAGACAAGATTGACAGCTACTACATCACTCTGGATAACAAGCTTATCCCTTGTCAGATGGCTAGTTCTTTGGGTGGTTTGGATGAGCTCTTCAAACTACACTACGTTTTTATCTTATTACAACAATGCTCTTATCAACTTCTACACTTTCCTGCAGACCACGGTTTATAACATAGATGTTGGAAAAACGAACGAGTCTCCAAGAATGAAGGACTGTGAGCTACACTGCTGAATAGCACCTGAGCTGAAATCTTGAAAAAATGTTGCTCGAGTTCACACTTCTGAGTGTAGACTTGTTTGCAGTCAACAATACTGCCAAAAGCAGTTTTCCACATACTCTGGGTTTAGAAAACATTTGGATAAAATGTTCCTTGTTCAGTTTTTCATCCCACTGATTTTTGTACCGTCAGACAAACTACAGTCTGAACTCTCAAACGAGGAACCTCCTTTAGATGATAATTGTTTCGAAAGTGATCCAGTTCCTTCGAAAGTGGATTTAAAGAATGTGTGCTTTAATTGTTGCGAAGCTGCAGGGAAGTGGTGCTTCTGGTTTCACAGTTTCATTGATTATATGTAATCTTGAAGAGTTACATTTATAAATGAAGCAGGATGTTGTTAGACCAGACTCCCCTGAACCTTTCAAAAAGAGTTTTGAAAATCCGTTCATCAGTTTTAATTCTGAAGCTTTTTCAGTGAAAGATGGGGAATTGTTCAACCATTAGAAATAGTTATTGGTGTTAGATATGACAATAGACAAAACAAAAGAACTGGCACCTATGACCAGGTTCCAGTTAAAGAGACTTTTGTGTGCACCCCCATTTTAGATGGAAGTTACTGCAGAGGCCACCCACTGTTCCAGTTCAGGAACATCACAGTTCCTTACAGATCCTACTGTATTACGATGATTTCGAGACCTGCAATTCCCTGGGGTCAAAACATAGGATTCACAAGATTGGCTGTCTTTATTTTACTCTAAGAAATCTTTCACCAAAGTTGCACTTAATTTCTCTTTCACTCTTAAGATGTTAAAAAGTATGGATTTGATGCCATTTTAACTCTTTTGAGAAATGATGTTAAAATTCTTGAGAATGAGGAAATTTATTTGCCCATTTCTTCTGAAAAGGCTTATGGTTCAATTTGTTCAATCAGGTTGTGGGAGATAACTTGGCAATCCATGCTCTTCTTGGTTTTAGTCTTTTAACAGTAATTAAGTTGGCCTGAGAAAGCCAACTTACTGAAATGCTGAACTTACAGTTATTATTCTTCTGAGACTAAAATTTCTGACGGTATCTCCTCCTAGAGCTTTAACTCTACAAACTCCAAACTCAGCCCAGATCTTCAGACTGGTCTGACTCCAGTTGCTATATCTTTTCTAACTGATCGGACTTACGATTTTCCTAAAACTGACGATTAAACCTGGGGAAAAATCCCATAGACTTACAATGACAGAATGTTCAAATGAGCCAAGACTATTCAAACTCCCAGAATCCCTTGAGACTCAATCAAGCTTCCCTTCTATGTACTATTTCTAATCCATTTAAACTCATTCAAACTAACTTGCTATGCTAGAAACATTTGCCAATCATGCTAGAATCATGTTAACAACATGCTAGTAACTTGCTAATCATGTTAACAACATGCTAGAAACTTGCTAATCATGCTAACATGTTAGTAACTTGTTAATCATGCTAGAAACATGCTAGTAACTTGTTAACCATGTCAGAATCATGCTAACAACATGCTAGCAACTTGTTAACCATGTCAGAATCATGCTAACATGTTAGTAACTTGCTAATCATGCTAACAACATGCTTGTGACATGCAAAGCATGCTAGAAACATGCTAATAACTTGCTAATCATGTTAGAATTGTGCTAACATGCTAGTAACTTGATAATCATGTTAGTAACTTGTTAATCATATTAGAATCATGTTAGCAACATGCTAACCTGCTCATTGTCCCCTCTTTGATGCTCTTGGCCCGGAAGAAGCATCACATCCACTCCCTTATACAGATTACACCTCCCTTCCTGGGTAGGTGCCCAGTGGCGGTGAAGCCCTGGCGTAGGTTGTTCCCTTATGGCCATCGGAGAATCTTACCCGTCTTTGGGTCGACACCTCATGCACACTGGTTATCGCTCCATCCCATTAGGCAAAATTATCATAGACGTTTTTTTTTAAATTTAGCAAAAAGACATACAAACATTTTCTTGGGTTTGGGAGAGGAGCACATGAGAATCATAACAGCAAAAGGAATTATCTGAATGTACTAAACATTATGACAGTACAAACTGCAAAAGCCAAAGGAGCAAAAACATCAGTCAATACCATAAAGTGTGTGTATGTGTGTGTGTGTGTGTGTGTGTGTGTGTGTGTATGCATGTGTTTTCTTTCACATACATTATGTCCCTTTTATTAGGGTGAACATCCTTTGTTCACATGTGTGAATTCATTAGACAATAATATATATTTTTTCGAGTATGTATATATTTGTCTTTCTAGTGTCATGCTTTGTGTCCGTTCTCTCAGTGTGGACATCCTTTATTCACATGTGTCCATTCAGTTGACAATAATATATTTTTCTGCATTTGAGTATGCATATACTTGTCTTTCTAGTGTCATGTGCAGTGTTAAGTCTGTGTCTTTGTGCATTTCTTAGTGTGGGTATGTCCTTTGCCCACTTGTTTTCCATCTTGGGGATAAGACTGCTGTCCATAGGCTCTAAAAATCTTGATCTATCCCTTATCTGTTGTCCATTCTTTTAACTTTGGATAGAAAGTCCTCAGAAAGAAGCAGTTACTGATGTTGTTGCAGTCTGTGCAGTTCTCTCAAGTCCATCCATCCCATAGTGAATCTCAGGATTTATAGATCTTTTAGGCTGGGAGTTTTCTTGGTTATGGTGATCACCCTGTTCTTTATGAAGTCCTTTTTCTTGTGGAAGTCTTCTGGCTCCACTGGTTCTACTGGAAATCTCTTGATTTTTCTTGGTCATGGTGATCACTCTGTTCTTTAAGAAGACCTTTTTTTCTTGTGGAAGTCCTCTGGCTCCACTGGTTCTGCTGACCTTCTTGTCCTTCGGATGACCGGATCATTTTTCTCCAGGAGGTTACACCTTTCCAACAAACATCTCAATGCTTATACCTGAAACAAGATCAAAAAGAAGAGGTTTCCCTTTCCCCCACAAAAATCTTTTCACATTCAAAACATGAGTGTTACAAATATTTAATCACAGAATGCAATTAAATTATTTCTCAGAAATTATATTTAAATATCAATGCCATTAACACATTTCTCATAAATTATGAAGAATCACCCCCCTTTTGATAGTAAAAATATTTTTCTAAAATATGGTACTATCATTAAAAAAAAAAAAAAAAAAAATCTCCAATTCACATCAGCATCTGCTTGTGACTGGACAACAGTCATGTTCATGTAGTGCTGTGTCTGGCAAGGTGTGAATGGCCTCTTCCTTATTTCCTTTTAACAAGGCCAACTGGGTTTCTAAATTGCCTATCTTAAGCAAATCACGATAGCCCATCTTTCTTTTATGTGAAAAGTGACACTGTCTTGCCTTGTGTCCCATCCTTCCACAAGCAAAACAAACACCTTCCTGACCTTTCTCCAAACAGTATCTTGCTATATGACCATATTTTCCACCTGCATGACAGATAAACCTTTGATGCCACGGTCTTGACAATGTCTAGCAATGTGACCAGCTTTTCCACATGCGTAACAGAGAGTACAACCTTCTGAATTTACTCTGTCAAATCTCCTTGGTCTTTGATGGAAACGACCAGATAATCTAGAACATTCTCTCTTGCCAAAGGCAGCAACTGGTTGTCTAGATTCTGCAGCTTTTCTTTGACTATTTGCATTGAAATACTGTGTCATTTTGGAAATGATTTGCTCGTGTGGTGCATTTACATCTACATGAAGAGCAATGGCTTCTCGCATATGTGAACTGCTCTGTGCAATTAATGCAGACTTAAACATGAGGTTTTGTTTAGTTG
>JAHKKF010481445.1:0-19120 GCA_019740295.1 Labeo calbasu | reverse complement strand
TATATATATATATATGTGTGTGTGTGTGTGTGTGTGTGTGTGTGTGTGTGTGTGTGTGCGCGTATGTATATATCTATATCTATCTATCTATCTATCTATCTATCTATCTATCTCTCTCTTTCTCTCTCTCTCTATATATATATATATATACACATATGTGTGTGTGTGTGTGTGTTTCCCCACACACGTATTCAGTATTCTGTACCTCTAAGATTTACAAATGCACCTGTGGCTTCTGTGCACTTTCAACTAGCTTATATTTTGTATATTTAAATATTTCAAAACAAGTGTGAAGAATTTTGAGTTACTGTGTGTTAAGGATGAATGTCGTGTTGCAGTTGTGCTTAACTTTTGATTCTTGCAAAAGGGTTTTGATATCACAAGTTCATCACAGAGCAAATTGTGTCTAAGTGAGTGAAAATGTGTATAGAGTTTAGCAAAAAGTGTGCATGAGATCTGCAAACAGTGTCTGAACTGCCTAAACTTGTTTAAGGTTTTGCAGAAAGAATGATTTATTTGATAAATCGGTTTAGGCTATTGAGAATTTGGTTTGGAGAATGGGGTTTAGTGTTTTAGCAAATGTGAAAAACTGTAACATATTATATTATTTTGTATATTTTCAATATACCGGTAAATGACCTAATCTATATTGATCATTCATATATAAGAAATATATTGTTTGTGTAAGCGATCAAATACATGATGCACCTCAATCAAGGAGATAGAGGACATGACAAGGAGCTTGATACTAGTTACCATGTTTGCCGATTTTATGTAGGTAAAATGTATTTAGGTTGGAAGTTATAGGTCATAATAAAAAGAAAATATCAGAAGTATTAAACCAGTCACATTCAGAATGAAAAACATAGATTAGTACTTGCCACTGGATTGAAAGCTGTAGTTACAAACATAATTTTGCAAAGCTGATTGCAAATTTTTGCAAACTCTGATTTCAGGAAACATCAAACTGCTGAAAAAGTGTATGTGGGTAACACAGAAACTGTGACCATAGTCAGCTAATGCTTCTTGGAAATGTACCCCTGAACTGTGAAACTGAAGTGACAGCTGTGAAATTTTACATGTTTTCTAAAATGCATAGATAGTCTTCTTGACTGACTGAATTTAGTTTAATAACACTACTGATGTTGCAAAATCTATCACGTACAGTTTTTCTTGATCGCTAATACACAATTCATTTCCCATGTACCTGGTGCCTGGGACTGATCACCTGCTCAGGTGATGCCACTTAGCCAGCCTATTTATACTGCTTCCAGACTCTCACTCTTGGCGAAGTCTTGTTTTGCCATGGCTAACATTTCTGAACGTTTATACCTGTTTTTGATTTCCCTGTATATCTTGGATTGTATTACCTCTCGTGATTCTTTGCTGCCTGCCTTTGTTTTACAGCCTGTTTACTGTTTACTCTATTGGATTATCTCTGTTATCCCTGATGTCGTCGATTGACCATTGCCTGTTTGACTCTGAGTTTATCTTAATAAAGCTGCTAGTGGATCTGCATTCCTCTGACCCTTCATTACAGAAGGCTTCACCAAATACAGATTTAGCAGCTCTTTATCATCTCTCCACTGAGGTCAGCAACTGCTGTTATACCCCTCTAATGAGAGTGGGAGAGCTTTGGCCTGGGCCACCGCTGTGTGGGAAGGGGAACCCATGTCATTTCCCTCTTTTGCCTGCCTTCTACAATGCTTCTGGGAGGTCTTCGAACATTTGGCGGGCGCAAAGGAGGTGGGTGAGAAGCCACTAGCCCTGTGTCAAGGACAGAACATAGCTGAAGATTATGCTCTTACTTTTCGCGCCCTCGTGGCACAAACTGGCTGGATGGACGATCCAATCAAATTGCTGTACCGTAAGGGACCCTTGATCAATTAATCGATCTTTCCATCTGCATTGATAACCTACTGCACTCCCGACGAGTTCTTTGCTTTGTTCCTGTGCACAGTCACGCAGCCACAGTTTCCCCTGAACCTGAACCCATGCAGGTTGGATTTACTCATCTCACCTCAGAAAAGAAAAAGGTGGATCCAAAATCATCTTTGTCTCTACTGTGGCCAACCTGGCCATTTGAGGGCCTCTAGTCCCACTCGTCCGTCTGCCCAAAACACTTCTACGGTGAGTTCCAATCATCGCTCTCTGACCACACAAAAAATTCCTGCCACACTGATGTTTACTGGAAAGTCTATAGACATTAAGACACTGATAGATTCGGGGGCTGTGAGCAATTTCGTTGACATCAAGTTTGCCAAATCTCATAATATTCCTCTCATTTCACATGAATCCCAGGTGGCAGTGGGAGTGGCAGACTTAGATGGGCGTCCTTTGGGCACGGTACAGGTCAAGTTCACCACCGAAGACATGCTTCTCTGATCTGGAACATTACACACAGAGACTATTCGCCTTTGAAATTCCATAGAACCACATCATCCTTGGCCTGCCTTGGCTAGACAAACCCCCAGATTTACTGGACAACCAAACAGATTCTGTCATGGTCTGAATCCTGCCAACAAAGATATTTGCTCACCAACCCTCAACCCTCTGTTCCAAGATCAACCAAGGCAGCGGAAGCTTCACCCGTTCCGGGGTTACCTTTCCGAATACCATAACCTGCCTGAAGTTTTCAGCAAGACCAAAGCCTCACAACTTACTCCTCATTGACTCAGTGACTGCACCATTGACCTCATTCCTGGTTCGATTCCCTCCACAGGTAGTTTTCCCACTATCTCAACACGAATCTGAGGCCATGAAAGTTTACATTGAGGAGGAATTAGCAAAGGGCTTCATTAGACTTCATTAGATCTACCTCACCTGGATCAACCGACTACTTCTTCATCAAGAAAAAAGATGGAGGCCTCCGACCATGCATCAATTACAGCAGTCTCAACGATATTATGAATAAGTTCCACTACCCCCTACCTCTAGCCCCGGCGGCCTTGGAGCAATTTCACGCCACCTGATCACTAAAATCTCCCCAGCGCCTACAATCTTGTCTGCATCCTGGAGTGTAAAGAGTGGAAGGCGGCTTTCTCTACGACGTCAGGGCACTATGAATATTTGGTAATGGGCCTTTCAACATCCAAATGAGCGGTTTACCTCTGCTCCCATTCTTCACCATCCCATGGAGGTAGATGCTTCCAATACAAGCCACATTTATCCATGTGTGAACATTAAGTAGCAAAACTGATGACACACCAGTCAGAATTTCAGGATGATTTGAATAAGAACACAGGTGATTGTGTGTTTTGGAAAATTAATCCTGTTAGTGGGAGAAAAAGGAATAAGAGGAGAAAAAAATGGGGATGAGGTCAAAGGTCATTTGTTCATGATGAAATACAAATCACTAAAGTTGAATGTTCTTATGCATGGAATGACCATAAGGAAATCTGGCCTACAGGCTCATCTACAAGGTTTTTACTGTACTTACACATTACAATTACAGTACATAGTAGCAATACTTCAGACTTTCACTATTCTTTGTACTGTAAATACTGTAGCACACACTCTCAAACTTGTAACTATTGAACTGATTTGTAGCCAGGTATTTCTTATATGTACTGTATTTGTGCAGAACTGAGAGTCGACTGTTTAGGGGAGGCAGAGAAAGTCTTCTGTCAGAAGACTAAGAAACTGCTATAATATAACAAATAAAGATATTACCAATACTGTAATGCAACCTGTCAGAGGATATTGAATTTATGTATTTATTTCATTATTTCATTATTTATTTATTGCTGTACAGTAACTGATAGTATATTCCAATGTGTGTTTACTCTTCTAGTGCTTTTCATATACTGTAAGATCACTTTACAGTAGTGTAATGAAAGTAAAGTTTTCTTAAAATTTGACTGTATCTGCACCCCTCTATTTATACTGTAAGTGACATTGACTAGCAAAAGGGCTCCTGTTTCCCAAAAGGAGGTTTTTGTAAATAGTGTTTTGAATTGATCTCATCAGTGTTCAGACTATTTTCCCTAGGTAGGAAAATAGTCTATATATTTGTCAGGTTTGTGTGTCATCTGAGGCCAAAGTTTGAGTCTGACAAAAGATAATATTTTTTTTTTAATTATTATTGACTTTGACAGTGTTTGACTTTGATCTGGAAGTTTGAAGTTTGCACAAGTTGGTGTGTAGTTTTGAGTTTTGACTGTGTTTATAGTTGTAAGAAAATGGTGAATTCATGAAGAGTTTCATAAATTGTGTGTTGGTAATCAAGAAAAACTGTAAAAGCCTGAACACCAATCTGTTCTCAAAACGACTGCCCCCATGTGGACATAGGAGACATTGCTGCCAGTTTGGGTTCTGAAGAGCAGGGGAGTGACTTTAGATACAACTGTGGTTGTGGGTGGGATCTTTTCTAAAACTATAAGATTTCCAGAGCACAAAAACTAAAGCATTCATCAATTTCACCATTCAGCATTAACATACCTTGTGACTTCACTTTCACTTTTAAACAGGGTAAGGCAATTGCATTTAGGATCGTTAATAATTTCATCAAACATGCTATGTATGGTAGTAATGCATATTCTGATTTATTCCTTTCTTTAAGGACATTTGTTTTTTAAAATATCACCATTTAATCTACAAGTAACAACGTACAAATTTGCATAATTATTAAATGTTATTGCATTTAATATATTATAATTGATTTTATTTGCACAGACAGCTAATGACTATATTATAACAGACAAAAATGAATAAATAATGAATAAACTTAGCCACCTTAATCTACAGCATGGGCAGTGAACACTCCCTTCTCAAGCACAGCTAAGTGTTGTGAGAGTTCCTCTGGGTGCTTCGACTGCGATCTTAAAGAGAAGATTTTCCTCCTAAAAGAGCAATTTTCTCTAAAAGAGCTAACACGGTTGGATTGTGTGTTTTAACATGCCTTTCCATCCATGTCCTTCTGGTTGTGGTTTCTACCTCCCAGCACAATCCCCGCGCAATCATTGTGCTCAGTGTTTGGTGCGCGTGAGCCATCTGATGCTGAAGCCTCAGCTAAACTAGCCTAACTAGTGTCAGTCAGTGGCTGATGCTGAAATGGTGGCGAGATCGGGTTAGAGTTGTATCCTCTGCCTCACCTCGAACGCTCGCAGCTGGATGATTGATATCTGGGTGACGACCGTGATTTCAGGCCACGCTCGACCCCAGTGCCTGTCTTCCCGGGAAGTGCACAAGGAGTTGACGAAAACATGATAGGACCCTTTCTCGACCAGGACATGATTTACCAACTCCTCCTCCCTCACCACCCTCGATGGGGGTCCAGTGATGGGGTATACTGAGGTCCCCCAGGTGGAGAGAACAATTGAGGTGCATTTCTGCCAACAAATTGCCACTACCTAGCGGGACTGCCAACTGTTGAGACACCCGTCCAGGGCCTGTAAGTTTTCTTTGGCACCCATAGCCCAGAAGGCTTACGCAGCTTCTGGGCAAGCTGCATCCGCCCTGCACGCCATGGCAATCCTGCAGTTCTACCAAACCAAGGTTTTTAGAGATCTGCATGAGGGCGTTCCCGACCCAGAGTTGCTGCAGGAGCGACACTCAGCAACTGACTATGTTCTCCGAGCTACAAAAGTCATAGCGCAGGCTCTGGAGAGAGCGATGTCCACTATGGTGGTCCAGGAGTTCCACCTGTGGCTAAACCTGGCAGAGATGTAGGATGCTGAGAAAGTTCGCTTTCTTGACGCCCCCATCTCTCAAGTCGGTCTCTTCGATGACACTGTGGAAGAATTGGCAAAGCAGTTCTCCACAGTGAAAAAGCGAACGCCATATTCACAGCGTTTCTGGCCCTCCACAAGATAGATCTCAAACCAGAACATGTCTGGACACACATCTTGTGTTTCCACATGTTCTAGAACCCAAGTTCAGTGGCATTCTCTTTACCTCAGTTCAAGGAGAGAATGATGCGGTCCTTCGGGTGGAAATCGCAACACTTGTGGTGAGGGGTGTGATAGAACTGGTACCCTGAGTTGAGATGAAGAGGGGGTTTTACAGCCCCTGACACAGGCCATTCCTGCGGTTTGCCTTCGAAGGACAGGCTTTTCAGTACAAGGCCCTCTGTCCCTCTGTCCCTGTCGCCTCACGTCTTACGAAGGTTGCAGAGGCTGCCCTTGCCCCTCTCAGGGAAGTGGGCATATGCATTCTCAATTACCTCAACGAATGGCTAATTCTAGCTCACTTGTGAGAGTTGGTGCAGTGAGTATCTCTTTTCTTGGTGTGGAACTAGACTCGGTCACTATGACTACACGTCTTTCTCAGGATTGTGCAGTCAGTGCTGAAGTGCGTGAGAGCACTCAAACTCAAAACAGCGGTCCCCCTGAAATACTTCAAAAGGCTCCTGGGGCACATGGCATCCTCAGCCACGGTCACACCGCTGGCTCTGATGTATATGAGACTGCTGCAGCACTGGCTTCATACCCGAGTCCTGAGATGGGCATGATGCCAAGGTACACATTGCGTGAACATCACAAAACCTTCGGTCCTTGGGAAGACATTTCATTTCTATGGGCAGGGGTTCCCCTAGAACAAATGTCCAGATGTATCGTTGTAACGACAGCTTCCAAGATAGGCTGGGGCCCCGGTTACATGTTTCCTCCACTGTGTGCTGAGGCCTCCAGTATGACCCCGTGTCCCTATGTGGGACCTCGCTGTGGTGCTTGAAGCTCTTTGTAGACCTCCTTTCAGGCCTATAAAGGAGATTTTGGATCGGTTTCTCACCATCAGGACTACTTTGCTTCTAGCGCTAAACCTCCCTTAAGTGGGTTGGGGACCTGAGCTTGGCTGAGAGGAACGAAATGCATTGGTTTCCTCTGATGAATCAATGTGATCATAATGTGATGATGTAATCACAGCTTTGTGGTACTTTTTAAAGCATTCAGATTGGATGAGCTGTTCAAAAGTTATTAAATATTTATAAACAATAGTTATGTTTTGCCGCGGGCAGCTGTCTCGGCCTTCGAGGGTTAAACTTCCTGGTCGTTTACATCACGTCTCACCCTTCAATTGGTCAGATTACACGTGTTCAGAGTGTGATCTCGCTGTAGCATTTTTGGACGTAGCGTTTTGTTCCCTCTGGGACAATTCCTAGGTGCCCGGAGGTTGAACCCTACCAGGCTGTGCCTCATCCCCTCTTGGGATCTGTCTGTGGTCCTTCAGGCCCTACAGCAAGATCCATTTGTGCCCCTTCAGCCAGTCGATCTCAGTCTCTATGAAGAAGGCAATCCTGACTGCGCTCACCTCTGTCAAAAGAGTGGGAGATCTTCAAGCCCTCTCTGTCAACATTTTGTGCCTAGAATTCGGGCCAGCAGACTCTCACATTATCCTGAGACTCCGACCTGGATATGTGCCCAAACTACCCACCACTCCTTTTAGAGATCAGGTGGTGACCTTGCAAGCTATCCCTTCCCAGGAAGAGGACCCCAACCTTTCCCTATTATACCCAGTCCATGCCCTGCACATCTATATTGACTTGACCAGGGCTTTGGCAAATGGGGCCTCTCTAACATATATTTGTAGAGCTACAGGTTGGGCTACACCTAACACATTCGCCAGGTTTTAGAATCTGCAAATGGAACCAGTATCTTCCAGAGTCCTAAACACAAGCTCTGTGACTCAGGAGACTGGTACGGTGTAAAGCTTGCTATAGCGCTTCCCCCTAGGGTGATTATGCTTCTTCAGTTCAGTAGGTGTCCTCAGGCAAACCCTGAACTATTCGTTCCATCTCTTTAGCACATTACATGTAGCTAAGTTCGGCAGAGGAACTTGCTATTAGAAACCAATACAAGGTAGGTTGCCTCATGTGAGCTCTTGTATTGGGTTGGTGCTCCACATGTAGTGGCACCACATGTGGCCCCATGTGTGTGTTTTCCACTTTATATTCCATATAATGCAGTGTTCCCCTGAGACAGGCTCTGTCTCTAGGTTCTGAGTTCGGTAGTCTCTCCTTATGTGGAGCCCACCTCAGAATCCTCCCTATGTAGCACTCCGTCTGTGAGTCCTAAGGTAGTTATTCACATGTTACCACCCCTTCGGGTAGGATGTGATCTCCATAGCGTCTTTCCCCCCTTAGGGGGAACAGCCACTGTCCCAACATTTTTCCAAGATTCTCAACCATTCTATTACTGTTCTATGAGGAAAGTCTTTGACTGAAGGACCTCTGCCTTGTGACGACTCTCCAGTTGAGAGAGCAGGTCAAGTTCTTGGGCATTGGAAGGTCACAAAGAGGCGAGGTGCATTTATTCTAACATGTTGGCTTGTTAATATCTGCACCCCCATACACTTGTGATGCAGTTTGACAGTTGAGGTGTTTAGTATAGGTTCCCCTAGTTTTGTACACTCAACACAACGTCAAAATGAACAACAGAAAGGGAACATCTCGGTTACGTATGGTAATCTTCGTTCCCTGATGGAGGGAATGGAGAAGTTGTATCCTTCATGCCACAGCTCCGGACTGCCTCTGAGTGGGTTGAGACTTTTCCCCATTCCTCAGAACAGAACAAGTAAACAGATGCCACGCTGGCCTATTTATACCCGGATGCCCGGGGCATGGCTAACTATGCAAATTCTGCACACCCAATTTCATTGGCCTTTTCTCAATGTTGTCAGAGGTGTTTGGGCTCCCAATAGTGACCCCTAGTGTCGTACACTCAACACAACATCTCCATTCCCTCCATCAGGGATCGAGGGTTACCATACGTAACTAAGACAGGGTTTTTTAATCAAGTAAAAGTACAAGGAGTCACTTTAAATTGTACTTGAATAAAGTCCAAATACCCCAACATAATAGCCTACTTAAAAACAGTAATCAAGTAAAATTACTCAAGTATTTTACACCTCTGTTGCTGTGTCAGATAGCTCTTAATATTGTTGCTATTGCATGATATGTGATCTCACTGTCAAAAAGATTTATTTATTATTTTGAAATACATTTATTTTGATTGATTATTGTCTTTTTTGTGTTTCTGTGTAACAGGAAAAATGAACCATTTTCATGTATCTTTATAACCAAAACTTATTATTATAATATACTGTTATTACAATTGAATAATGTTAAAGTATTTTTAATATTTCTTTAAAAACAAGATGAAAATAAGTAGGCCTATTACATTATGCTGTAAAATGTGTTTTATAATCTTTAAAGAAATAGTTCACCCCAAAATGAAAAGTTTGTCTGGTTGCAGACATGCACTTGCATTTTCAGACTTGCTCTCACAGACCTGTAGTCTCAGACACCCACACTTCCGCAAGTGACGTCACTTGCAGTCTATTTTTATTTTATTTTATGTATTTATTAATGTTTTTAATAGAATCTCTCAATGTTTTACAACAGTAGCCAGGTGGTGAAGACAAGAAAAAAGAAACTAAATTACAGTGTCACTCGCAATCGCCACTTGCACTCTCTTCTACATGTGACGTCACTTGTAATCCACACAAATCGTGCATGTTCCCAATGGAGACAAGGTCCTGTGGTGGTTAAATAATTAAAACTAATTTAATAGCATAACGTACTGGGTCCTGCAAGTCATCTGTAGGAAATAAAGACAAGACCCACAAATACATGGCCACAGAACAGCAGAATATGAACGCAGTGACCAAAGTCTCACTTAATATGGCTTAATCTAGTAAAATACATTAAGTGCCATTAAAGATCAAATTTGTTATATAGTTTATTGATTTAATGTACTTCAAGCTAAGCATATGGCAATAAACACAATGCACAAACTTTCACTTTTATCCTTGCCCAGCAAACGCTTAATGTGGCAAAACAGACTAAGATGATAAAGACCAAATTCACTATTAACCTCATTGTTGACAAACTACATACCAGCAGATATGAACGCGCAATAAGAAATGCATTAAGTGATATTAAAAGGACCAACTCCATATAGGCAAGCAGACGTGCCCAGAACACAATGCGTTAAATAGACGTTTTCCTCCTGTAGAAAATCAAAATAAATAAAACACCATGATATAAAGGGCTGTAGAGATTATTCTATATGGGAAAAGGCGAATATATACGCAGAGTTGCGTTATTCTGGGCTCACCTGCTTGTCTGTGGTTGTTTTAATAATTAACAGGAGCATATTGAGTTTAGTCTTTATCATTTCAATCCATTATGCCACATTATGCCACGTTTCGCGGAGGAAAACACTATATAGCCTACATATACATTATATTAATAAACTGTATATCGAATTTGATCTTTTAATAGCATATCTTAATACATTAAGCCATATTAAGTGTTATTGGTTTTCTACGGGAGGAAAACGCTTAACGAGAGACATTGCGCATTGCGCTCATATTCTGCTGTCCTGTGGCCAGGGATTTGCGGGTTTCTTCTTATTTAAAGAAAGAAAGAATGCATTTTAGGAGACCAGGGACTAAGTGAATGAGGAAACTGTGAACTTTGGGTGGGCTATTCCATTAATATTTTTGCCTCCCCTAACCTTAGCACCTGCTGTGTGAAGGATGTGCAGTCAATGGAGGCAGTTTCAAGGCCCCTAAATCAGGGAATTGTTGCTATCTGCAACATCTGCAAGTCCCTCAAGATAGCTCATGTCAGTTCTACTGGCATATGCTCCAATTACAAACAAATTAGGAAGAATATTGAGGATGCTGAGCAATGCTTGAAAACATCAGAGACAATGATTAAAGAAAAAATGGGATATTTGGATGAATGCATGGAACAGCTTATTAGAGAGAAACGAAATGTTGAACAGCAGAAAAAAGAGAAAAGCCTGGCCATGACAAAATTGCACATAAAGAAGAAATCTGTTGGGGAGTCATTAAAGCAATCCAAAGCAGCTTTGGAGCAGGCTGAAAAACATATAGAATCAACAAATTATGCCATAAGAGCACATCGAGAAAAGATGAGTACATGCGATGATGTAGCAACTGCAGGGGCGATACTGCTTGCAGTACCAATTATTGGATGGATTGCTGGTGAGAATTACACAACTCTTACCATCACCTTGAATTATCATAATTTGTGAAGTTATGCATGTAAAAGTTTGAGACTAATGTGTATTCAAGAGATTTCTGTGCCCCTCCAGGTCCAATAATGATAAATGAGGGACAGCAGGGATTTGAAGAAGCTGCAAATGCCTTGAGAGATGCTGAATGGGAGAGACAAAACTTTGTGTCACAAGTGAGGAACTTTCATGAAAAAGTGCTTCATTACAAGAGAATAATCTCTAGGACACAGAATGAAATTAGGGAAACCGATGAGGCACTGAAGATAACTGGGAGGAAGACTGAAGAGGTTCAAAAGCATCTAACAGGCACAGCTGATATTCAGCAAATGGTCAGGAGAGTTGTGTACCTTCTGAGTGTTCTTAGTGGAAGAGTCGCTGTACTGGAGAGGCAAACACAACGTTTCATCCTCTGGCAGCCTGTGGTAAAGGTCGTGGAAGATGCGATCAAGGCAATAGTAAATATCGCTGAGAATCAGCTCCTCTATTGTAATAGTGCACCAGGCCTTATTAATACTTTGAGGGAGAATGTTGAAGGTTTACTGGCTTTATGCAACTCACCCAGTAATTCTAATTATGACAGCTATTACTGATAATCTCAATTCTGAGATTTTCCAAATATTGTGAGTCATGTCATTGTCATGATTCTGAGGTTAGTTTTTGACAGCAGATGGTGCTCTAAGCATTTAACCACACAAATGCTTATGAAAAAGAATGTTTTTATGATGCAAGATTAATGCAACAGCCCAGTGTCAACACCCTTGTAATTCACTTCAACCTTTTTGAACTTGGTATGAATATTTTAGGCTCAAGTATGTTGAATTGGAAGCAAGCAGGGAATGGCTGTTTCTAAAACACGCAATGGCATCTGCTGTTCAAAACTCGATCAAGAATCAATTCGAGAGAGAATAACAATGCATTCGGAAAATCTCAGAATCGATTCACGGTGCATCGATTTATCGTTGCAACCCTAACTCACATAGCAAAAGCTTATAGAAAAGGGGGTTTTGGTGCTTTTAGAAACCACTCAAGTGACTTTGAAAATTGATTTTGAAAGTTAGCTCTCTACAATGCAAAAGGACAGTCTCTACAAATGGCTTTTTAACTCCCCATATCTGACAAAACAGAGAAAGTAGGACATTGGACTATATTACAAAACCATTCGTGCAATTATGTTGTAAATTCACAAATGCTGATTTTAATCACAATGTAAATGAGTTCAAATTCAGACTTCAATTGTCATGACTGCCAGGTTACTTATGCTGAAATCGCATTTTAATGAGTAACTTACTTAATCCTCTTCATCCCAAGTGAGACATAAGCCATAACTAACTCTCTCTATCTGGGTCTGTCTTGGGCTTTGTGCTTCCTCCCATGAGAGCCCTATTTCTTCTAGCTCTGTCTCCACTGTTCGTCGCCATGTTGTTCTTGGCTTGCCACGTTTGCATTTGCCAGGTGGTGTCACTTTGGGTATCCTTTCACATCCAAAGTACACGACCCAGCAATCTTAATCAGTGTATCTTGATCTCCTAAGATATATTATTTGGTCTTGTATTTTTGTATTTTTTTTACAGATTGATATTGGAAATGCTATTGGGCCAGTGTATGTTACAGATGTTTATATCTTTTTTGGCTCTGTTATCAGTGCTAATAACCCTACCAAGATATGTGAACTCATGCACATCCTCGGCTGGCTCTTCCTCAATGGTAACTGGGTCAGGAATGAGAGCATTGATACGCATGATCTGCATCTTCTGCTTATTTATATGTTTAGCATATCTGCTCAGCATATTTGTTTTTTTCCTGAATGTGAGTGCATGTGGCTGAAATTACTGCCATATCATCGGCAAAGTCAAGATCTTTCAAATGGGAGAAGGGAGTCCATTGAATGCCACAGTCATGGTCAGATGTTGTTTGGTGCATAACCAGGGCCAGCTATTTTGGGGCCCTGTCTTGCAGTGAATAGTGGAGCATTGCCATTGCAAACCAGCAACACATTTTACACATAGATACACCAGTGCAAGATGCTTTCAGTTAAAGCAGCTCGATAATGCATTTTAGACGGGGACTATAAGGGACTTAAAGGATAAGTCCAATTCCAGAACAACAATTTACATATAACATACTCACCCCGTTGTCAATTTCAGGATTTTTCTCCATATAATGGACTGACATGGTGCCCCGAGTTTCTGGGAACCAAAAGCAAATGTTCCCAGAATGTTCTGTATTTTATACTGTATTTTGTAATGTTTGTAATAGTATTTGTAGTGGACATCATTAGAATTTCTGTGATGGTTTCTATACCTTGATGAAAATTATCCATGGGTTTATTATAGTAAAAGTGTAGTAATGCATTTTTTGTACATGTAGGCTAAGTTTTTTAAAATTTAGTGCAAAGTTGGTGCTTAATGAAAATGTAATTGGTAACATTTACAAAATCAGGTGATTATGTTCACCCATCTATGCAAATCTAATGGTTTCTCTTTTGTTGTTGTTGTTGTTGTGTTTTTATTTTTTTTTATTATTATTTATTTTTTGTATTTCAGGGATACCTGCACTGAATGGCCAATTTCTCATGTATTTTGTGTATTTTCAAAATATAAAATACTGTATTTAAATACTTTTTTTCCACACAGTATTTTGTATTTGTATTTATTACATTTTACACACAGTATTTTGTATTTTTATTTTAAATGAATTTATGCCCATCTCTGTAAACTATAGCGAATAAACTGTGATAATATGAGAAATGGTGAAGGTGTTTAAATACGCTTTGGTTTGACTGTACCTAAAATGAAAAAAAACATATTTGAAAAAACTTTATTTGTAATGTAATTAGACTGGTTATTATTATTATTATTATATTATTATTATTATCATTATTGTTTTATTTTATTTTGTTTTATTTATTTTTGTGTGTGTGTGGCTCACGTCCCATTTACAGTCGTGTGAAAAAGTTAGGACACTCTATTAAATTCCATACTTTTCTGCATCAGGACATAATAAAATATTACCTGGTCCTTGGCAGGCCTTAAAATTTGAAAATTAAAACCTCATATGAACAACATCACATGACATATCACACCATGTCATAATTAAGTTAACAAAAATAAAGCCAAGATGGAAAAGTCATGTGTGACAAAGTAGGACACCCTATGATTCAATTGCCTGTAGATCCACTTTAAGCAGAAATAACTTGAATAAATGACTTTTTTTGTATGACTTTATCAGTCTCTCACATCGTTCTGGAGGAATATTGGCCCTATTTATTTATTTATTTATTTATTTATTTATTTATTTATTACAATGTTGCTCCAGTTTATTGAGATTTGTGGCCATTTGTTTAAACACAGCTCTAAGCACAGCATTTCAAACAGGATGAGGTCTGGACTTTGACTGAGCTATTGCAACCCCTTGATTCTTTTCTTTTTCAGCTGTTCTGTTGTAAATTCACTGGTGTGCTTGGGATCATTGTCCTGTTGCATGACCCAATGTTGGCCAAGCTTTAGCTGTCAGATGGGAAAATCTTGCAAGGTAAGTGAGAGAGGAAGTCAGCAGTGACATTCCCTGACCCTGGCTGATGTCTTACAGTAAAATGGAAAGGTTGCATGGCCAAACTCCAACGAGTTACACAAGCATTGGTATATTTCATTTTATCAATCCACTGCAATGCTCTATGATCCATTTCAACTATAAAATCTCATTTCAAAAGATAGTATTTGAAAGAATCAAGAGCCCACTTGAGTGCCAAACACTCCTTTTCAATAACCGAGTACCTCGTCTCCGGAGGATAGTTTCCGACTCAGATAAGCCACAGGATGTAACTCACCTCCCTGCTCTTGTTTCAAAACCGCTCCTAATCCTACTTCAGAAGCATCCGTCTGAAGCACAATCATTTTCTCAAAGTCAGGGCTGTACAGGACAGGATTAGTCACTAATGCATCCCTCACATCGTGGAAAGTTAGCCTAGCCTGTTCAGTCTGCTCAGGTCAGATCTGTCAACGGAGCCGCTCTAGTGGAAAAATGAGGTACAAACCTCTTGTATCACCCAGTTAGTCCTGAAAAAGATCTAATCTTTTTGGTACTTGGAAATGGGCAAGACTGAATAGCCTGTATCTTTTGGACCTGGGGTTTAATAATGCCATTACCTAATACATAGCCCAAATGCACTTAACAGGATTGATAGTCAACCCAGCATTCTTAATTTGCTCAAACACTGTTGCAAGATGTTGAAGATGCATCTTCCAGCTATCACTGAATATCACCACATCATCAAGGTAAGCTGCTGTAAACTCACCTAAATCCTGCAAAACAGTATTCATTAGCCTTTGAAAGTTAGGGGGAGCCCCATGCAGCCCAAAAGGAAGAACTCAAAAATGCATAAGACTTGTAGGGGTACAAAAAGCAGCCAATTCTCAAGATTCAGAAGCCAATGGCATCTGCCAATATGCCTTACATAAATCTATTGTGCTGATAAATTTGGCTTTCCCCACTTCCCAATTAACTCCTTAATTTGGGGCATAGGAAAGGATTTGGATACTGAATTCAGTTAATAAAAATCAATACAAAAATGTAAACTCCCATCCTTTTTCGGGACTAAGACAACCAGATTATACCATTCGCTTTGGTAAGGCTCCACAATACCCATTTCATGCATTACCTTAACCTCCTCAGTGAATGCTGACATCATCCTCTCAGGAATGTGGTAACTCACTCGTTTTACTTGAGCATTAGGTTTCAACACAATTTAATGCTGAACCAGGGTGGTACAACCAGGAGTACTCTGAAACAGTTCTGGATCACATAACTCTTCAATTTGCCTTTTCCGTTCCCATGATAAGTGGTCAAGATTGACTAAGGAGGTATCCTGACTAGCAGATAAATACTGTCCCTCTATCTCTTCTTCATCATCTACCGCCCTAATCAAATTCACACTTGCAGACTCTTTTTGTTGAAACCATTCCTTTAAGAGATTAATATGCAATGTTCTATGAGAACGTGACTCACCAGGAGTAGAAATTTGATGTGGTAGGACCTAACTTCTTTGTGTCCTTGAACGGACCCTGCCATTTACCCAGCAACTTGTTCTCTTCTGTTGGAAGCATGCTTAAAACCTGCTGCTGTACTTCAAAGGAGCACTGCTTTGTCTTTCTATCATACCAGAATTTCTGCCTTCTCTGTGATTCTTGTAAGTGTTCTGCTGCCAACTTGGTCATCTTCTCCAATTTTTCCCTGTGGAACTTCTCTGTACGTGAACAGTATGTAAGGTAACCACTGATCCCAATCAGACCCTGTCTCATTCACAAACTTACATAACATTTGAACAAGAGTTTGATTAAATCTTTCCACAAGACATCGGTTTCTGGGTTGTAGGGGGTGGTCTTCAGACCTTTTATATTCAACAACTGATAAACCTGCTTTAACAATTTAAAGGTGAAATTGGTTCTATTCTCTATCAGTTAAGATTTCTTGGGGTAAACCCACCCTAGAAAAGAACTGCACCAAACAAAAAGCTACAGTTTTTGCCTTAATGTTTCTCAAAAGGAAAATCTCAGGATATCGGCTTGCATAGTCACAAATACTAACATATATTTTTTACCTGCTTTGCTTTTGCTCTACAGGACCTACAATGTCCATACCCAGCCATTAAAAAGGCAACTCTATTACTGGCAAAGGCATCGAAGGAGCTTTTGGGGGAACCTGATGGGTAGTGCTTCGGCATTCTGGACACCTCTTACATAATTCGGCTATATCTTTAGTCATACTTGGCCAGAAAAAAATGTTTGCAGATTTGATGGGACATATTATGGCAGCCCAAATGATAGAATGCCCCATTTTCATGACCATGGTGAGTACTTTCAAGAGGAGAACCATTTCTGATGCTTTCCCGGTCTTATGATACAAAAGCTCATTCTCCAAGTAAAAAGAAGAACCCTTAAAAAACATCTCTTTACATTGCTTTCCATTTTCAACCTTTCTAGAATAGATAGGACCAATTTCAGAATAGGTTTTCTGCAGTTCAGACATAGGGGATCTGCTGCTCCAAAATTTTTTTCTGAACCTTCCCCCTTTGTGACTTATATCACTTAATAATAAGATTGCTCATTAACCTCTAATTAATTTAAGTTTTTACCATTCAATTTTACAGGAATTGTGACTTCACGGAGCATTGGAGTAATGCTAGGTTCATATATCATAATTCGGGAAACATAACAGACATTGGTAAGCTTTTTATTCAGGTTCGGACACATGGGTTGCTTATGGCCTATCTGGCCACAACTATAACACTTAATAGTCCCACCTGTACTTGATGTTTCCATTTGTTTCCCCAGTCTCTCACACATACTCTTACCACCTTCTAGTAGTGAGTATGTTTTGTGAGAAGATGACTTGTTCCTAACGGTCTTCCACTGAGCAAAACTCCAAGGCTCAGTTCTACGCCTAGCAGCCACAAAGACATCAACCAGCCTGACAGCCTCCTCAGCTGAAGAGGGATCATGTTCTTTAATCCAAGTTTGCAGTTCAGGACACAACATTCTCAAAAACTGCTCCAAAATGATAGTCTCCGCAACCTTATAGACTGTCTTCTCTGCAGGTTTCACCCAGTTGTAGAACAGATCCTTTTAACCGAACATACAATTCCTTTGGAGTTTCTTCCATCAACACCTCCATGGTATGAAACCGCTGCCGATAGGTCTCAGAATTGATGGAACATTTCTTCAATATAGCCACTTGCCAATAGTCAGCCATCTCTTCTACATTCATGGCCAGGTAGGCAGCACGGGCCTTACCAGTGAGAAGAGGAACTAGTCAAATACCCCACTCCTCTGGAGGCCATTTACACACTGTAGCGATTCACTCAAAGGTAGTCAGATAATACTCAATGTCATCCATCTCACTGAGCTGGTGCATCTTTGGCTCTTTTAACGGACTCCCAGCAATGGACTACTTGCACTCAGCCTCGTGACGCACTTCCATTTTGAAACCATACGGCTCAGTTATTTCCGGTTATGTACATTTTCAATCTGCTGTAATCATCTAGTTGACTTAAACGCCTAATAAAATGAGATTTTGTGGGATGATTTCAAATTTGGAAATTTTCAGAGACAGGAGAAGTCATATTCTTATGATTAATGAGTACAGAATTTTCCAAACTCAACGGAACGTGAAGTTTTAATCCAACATACACGGATCTGAGAAAGTGGTGGCTGGTAATCATACGTGATTGTTCACCACAGGGTGTCAGTACTCTATAGTGGCCTAATCGCAATGCTGCAATTTGTGAGATCTGATGAATAAGATCATAATGAACCTTTATTTATCTGTATTAAATATGTTAGTCACTATTCTGTGTCATATTCTGTCATCATTTGACTGTATGTAGTCTAAAACCAAAATATGAGTATTCAATAGTCAGCGTGTTATTGGTAAAAATTATTTAAATGTTTAACATTGTTAAATAAGGCAGTTACCTCACATTCATTCAGCCATTTTAAACAATGGAATAAGCAGTATGGGCTCGGAATATCAGCGCCAATGCACACAAACAAATTAGCCATGGTTTGGTTTTATTTTCAAATGCTGCATTACATAATTTTTTCATATTGGGTGAACTATTACTTTGATATGTTACCTGCATTGTGAAGAATGTGCAGTCTAAGGAGGTGGTTTCTAGGCCTCTAAATGAGGGAATTGTTTCTATCTGCAACATCTGTGTGTCCCTCAAGAAAGCTCATGTCAGTCCTACCACTGACGCATGCTCCAATTACAACCAAATTAGGAAGCATATTGAGGATGCTGAGCAGTGATAATGATTAAGGATATTTGGATACATGCATGGATCAGCTTATTAGAGAGAAACAAAATGTTGAACAACAGAAAAAAAGAGAAATGTCTGGATAATTTCTGCATAAAGAAGAAGTCTGCTGAGGAGTCAATAGAATACTCCAAAGTGGTTTGTACTGGAGAGGCAAACAACGTTTCATCCTCTGGCAACCTGTGGTAAAATCCATGGAAAATGTGATGAAGGCAGTAGTAAATTGTTACGGAAGCAGACGGACAACTGAGGTAAGTGAAAGTAACAATGTTTATTTGCAGCAGAGCACAGATGATGAATGACGTGAAGGAAAAGGTGAGTA
>JAHKKF010481442.1:0-21935 GCA_019740295.1 Labeo calbasu | reverse complement strand
AGTACATTTTAAATATTTTTGTATTTATATATTTGTTAAATATTAATATATGTGTTTATATTTTTTACTTTGCTTATATGTATATAGATAGATAGATAGATAGATAGATAGATAGATAGATAGATAGATTTTAAAAATGTTAATATATTATATTTTTCATTTATATATATATATATATATATATATATATATATATATTACTTGTATATTTATATTTTCAGTACACACACACACATTCTACTGAAAAAAAATTCTATATTTAAATATTTATTATATATTTCAGTACAATTTATATAGTTTAATTTTGTTTTGTTTGTTTTTTTGGTCAAAATTGTAATATATTATGATTTATTTTATATTATATATATTTTCAATATATATAGGAACGATTTGTTTTAAAAGCCTTTGGTGGTAACTGTGAATGATTTTCACTTCTCATATATCTGTAATTTGAAAGTGGGTCAATAATCTGATTCTGAACTTCATAATTTTAAGAAATCCTAAGCAGCATAACAGCCACTCAATACAACAGATGATGCCCTGATAAAAAGAAAAAAATTCTTATGTTCTTTCACTTTGTTCTTTTCCCTTTCTTCTCCTCCAATCAGAAGGAAAATTAACTTCTTTTCGTTACACATAATTCAGAGCGTGAATGGCACTCTACCTCTAAACCACTCATGTGATTTTCAATGCTTTTTAGCGAGCCAATGAAAAAGCTGCAAACTCTAGGCACAGCCAATCAGAGAAGACTTTGTGCATCCTTGTATCTGGGCTGCGTCTGCGCTGCTGCTCTTGGCCGTTCTGGGGTTTTGCTCACACTGGGCCAGTACGTGCCCTTATCGCTAGCCCGCCACGGCAGGGATTACATGCTACAGGCTGCTGGGAGCACGGCCCCAGCCATTTTAATCCAATCACTCATTAAAATTTCATGCAAATCCCACAGACAAACAGTGTCATGGCCAGTGATTGGGACGATTAACCCACCTACGGAGAGAGTGGCTGAAGGATGCCCTGAAGAGGGGATGAAAGGCGATCTGTGACGAGCCAGTGACGGATCAGGCGGTTCCACGCTCAGCGCTTTAAGACATTCACAAGCACCCTGAGACCCACTGCGGGACTCAGGTGATCAGCACTTCACTGCATTCTCACTATCCACACATCTAGTGTAACAGTGACAGAGTGATCCACATGGACACACTCACGCTCCCTTCCAAAACACAGTGAGGTTCCTCTGCAGGCAGCATTTATGGGCAGCTAAGGCTTTTCCAAAAGGTAGATACCTGATTTTGGCAGACAGCATTGCATGCATCCTGTCAGTGAGAGCAATCCCAGAATGCACTGCCCAGTGGAGCACAGTGGAGAAAAAGGGAAATGCTGATAATATGGTTTATTAACTACAGGAATATGTTGAAAAAAATTATAAAAAAAAATAATAATAATAATTTAAACTACTAAACTAATTTGGGATTGGTAACCATTTTTAATGTTTTTGAAAAAAGTTTATTTTCCTTATCAAGGCTGCATTTATTTGATGCAGTAAAATGATCACATATTATTACAATTTAAAAGAACTGTTTTGAATTGTAATATATTTTATAGTGCAATTTACTCTTTTCACGCAAAGCTGATTTTTCAGCATCATTACTCCAGTCTTCACCGTCACATGATTCTTCAGAAATCATTCTAATATGATGGTTTGCTGCTTAAGAAACATTTATTATATTATCAATGTTAAAAACAGTGTTTTTTATGGAAACCGTGAAACTTTCTTTTCCAGTATTCTTTGAATAATAATAAGTTCAAAAGAACAAGATTTATTTAAAATATACATATTTTTTAGAAAAAAAATAATAGTACTAATTTCTTTAGCACTTAATTTCTTAAAAAAAAAAAAAAAAACTTGATCCCAAACTTTTGAACAGTGTATATGCACTAAATAAATAAATAAATAAATAAGTAAATGCTCTGTTTTAAAGGGAATAATCTACACACTTAAAATAAACATCTTTTTTTAAAGAATTTTTTATGTTTTGTTTTTTACTTATAGAAGTATATATATATATATATATATATATATATACAACATAGACAAATAAATAAATAAATGCATACATACATAATTAAATAATTGCTCTATTATGAGAGAATGTAATCTATACACTTAAAATAAAAAATAGAAAAATAAAAGTAATATTTTTTTTATTATCACTTTTGACCAATTTAATGTGCTTTTGTAAAACAGAAGTATTAATTAGTTAAAAAAGAAAACAAAACCAAAAAACTTTTAAACAGTGTATCCACTAAATAAATAAATAAATAAATAAATGCTCGTTTTTGAGGGAATAATCTATATGCTTAAAGTAAACAAGTATTTAAAAGTAAAACAAGTATATAAAAAAGTAAAAGAAATAAATAACAGTATTTTTTTTTATTATCACTTATAAAAGTATTCATTTCTTTAAAAACAAAAACTTAGATTACATTACCTCAAAATAGAGCATTTATTTATTTATTTTACATAAACTTATCTCAAAATATATCACAAAATATCAAATAACTAACTAAATAAATAAATAAGTAAACAAACAAACAGACAAACAAACAATTAAATAAATGCTCTATTTTGAGGGAATGTAATCTATACACTTAAAATAAAAATCTTTAAGAAATAAATAATAGTAATTTCTTTCAAAACAAAACAAAAAACTTACTGATCCCAAAATTTTGAACAGTGTATCTCCACTAAATAAATAAATAAATGCTCTATTTTGAGGCAATGTAATCTATACACTCAGTGTACATCAGTGCACAGTGTACATTTCTTGATTTTCAAAATAATATTTTGTAACACATGTTAAGCTGTTCCCTCACAGGAAGCGTTCCCTGGTGAAACCCGTCCTCTCAACATACATACTGCATTCAGTCCTCGCATTATGTTTAAACCATGCACAAAACCTTGAAAACGAAGTGCTATCTCAGGTGTCCTCTGCTTTGTACTTGTCAACAGTCTATTTCAGTAAGTGGATTTACCACAAAACCAGCTCAAAAGGGGCCCACATCAGCTGATGAATCTGGTTAAGCAATTAACTAAGCCCAGACTCAGCTCTAAACAGAGGCGAGGGAATGTGAGATTCCTACTGCCTCTCCAACAGCTGGGTGCCACTTAAAAACGCCTATGAATGGCCTTCAGCAGACCACTGCTGTGTATGTGTGTCTGAGCGGAGGAAACCATGGTATCAGCAAAGGCATCTGGTGATGGCTGCTGGTTCCAGATGAGTGGCCACACAGCTTAACCTTTGACCCCTGAGATGACAGAGGGGCAGCTGGTAGAGAGGGTACTCACGTCCCCATCCCTGGACAGTAGGATGGGGAGACAGCTATGTGTCCTAAACAGGGACGTGACCTTTAACCTCTCTGGCCCAAAATCCCTTTTAGTCGCTGTACGTAAAAAAAATACATAAATAAATGAATACTAAATATTTAGAAAGTATTTAAATATTTAAAATACATTAATTACAAATAAAACTAATTTAATTTAATTTAATTTAATTTAATCGCTTGGTTCCAAACTTTCAGATATTCTAAACAATAACCGAAAATTAACATTTACATTAACATTTAAAATAGCATTAACAACAAATAAAATGAAATAAAATAAAATAAATTTATGAATGTTTCTTCTTCTACAGCCAAGAGCTGCCTGTACAGACGACAGACATTTGTAAGAACAGCCGTAAAGCTCTCTCAAAGCTCAGAGCGGGCCTATCTGCAGAGAAAAGTCTCACAAGCTACTCTCCTCTGTCAAAAAGACAAACTGAGGACTTTGACTTGAAGAAATCTAATCCTCTGGCAGGAGACTAACCTGTTCAGAGGCGGCGAGGGAAGCGTGCGGGCCACCTCAGAGGGGCCTTCGGTCTGCTTCTCAGTACTAACCCAAAACCATTTCCTTCTATGAAAAGATTTAAAACCTCCAGACTCTTAGTGAGATGAGTTTAGTCATCCGTTCTTTAGCAGAACAGCACTCTGAGTAAAGAGCACTCCATCAAAGAGATGTGCAAAACTATTTTTTACAATCAACTAGCCGGTGTATAGACTGAATGACTAGTCAACTAATCAGAATAAAAGCCCTATTTCAGGTTCATGGACATGTTTTCTTGCCATACAAGACAAGTTCTGCATTCACAAAGAGCAAAATGGAAAAAATGCAAGAGTCTCAAGACTTGTTCTTAAAACGTACACCATTTCAAACTTCATGTATCACTTCAAATGTTCAAAACCAGTGTGAGATGCAATGGCCAAGGACTATTTAGTTCAATGATTCCTTAAAGGGATAGTACACCTAAAAATTAAAATGACCCCATTATTCACCCTCACGTCATCCTAGGAATATATGACATTTCTCTTAGACGAATACAATCTGTGTTATATTACAAAATGTCCTGGCTCTTCCAAGCTTTATAATGCCAATGAATGGCTGTTGAGATTTTGAAGTCCAATAAAGTGCATCCATCCATCATAAATAGTACTCCACACAGCTCAGAAGGATTAAAAAAGGCCTTCAGAAGTGAATCGATGCATTTGTGTAAGCCATGTAAACCATAATCTCTACATTCCGCTAACTTCGTACGCACGTTCATGAGAGAGTGGCGTTCTAGCGGATGACGTAAGCACATATATGGATATTTTTCTTACACAAAGCATTGATTCACTTCAGAAGGCCTTTATTCACCACCCGGAGCTGTGTGGAGCACTTTTTATGATCGATGGATGCACTTTTTTGGCCTTCAAAATCTCAACAGCCATTCACTGGCATCATAAAGCTTGGAAGAGCCAGGACATTTTTTAATAAAACTCTGATTGTATTCGTCTGAAGGAAGAACGTCATATACACCCAGAATGGCTTGAGGGTGTGTAAATCATGGGGTATTTTTTATTTTTGGGTGAACTATCTTTTTAAAGGGTTACTCCACCCCAAAATGAAAATTTTGTCATTAATCACTTACCCCAATGTCGTTCCAAACCCGTAAAGGCTTTGTTCGTCTTCGGAACACAATTTAAATTTTTTTTTGATCAAATCAAGGCCCAAAAAAGTATGAAAGACGTTGTCAAAATAGTCCATCTGCCAGTGGTTCAACCATAATTTTACGAAGCTACAAGAATACTTTTTGTACGCGAAGAACTTTATTCAACAATCCGTCTCCTCCGCGTCACCGTAGCGCCATTTTGGAGAGTATCCGCTGGACGCAAACAGCGTACGCTGTTCTGTGTCAGCCACACCACATGAACAAGTTTTCTACATTTATTTACACTTTGATTTGAATGAAAACAGCGTATCCGTGTGACGCAGCTGACACAGAACGGCGTACGCAGTTTGCGTCCAGCGGATACTCTCCACGGAGGAGACTAATTGTTGAATAAGTCGTTATTTTGTTTTCTTTCCGTACAAAAAGTTTTCCTGTAGCTTCATAAATTTATGGTTGAACCACTGATGGCAGATGGACTATTTTGACAACGTCTTTGAAACTTTTCTGGGCCTTGACAGTGGTATTTACTTGGCAGTCAATGGGACAGTCACAAACCTCCTGTTTTTTATCCAAAATATCTCAAATTGTGTTCTAAAGACAAACAAAGCTCTTACAGGTTTGGAATGACATGGGAGTAAGTGATTATCATTTTGATTATCACCTTTAAACCCAACAGCGACAAAAAAAATCTAATTACTGCTGTGGACAATAAGGGGTTCTTTGAGTTAAAAAGGTTGCAAATGTAAGAAAAAACCTAGATAAACTGACTGACTAGTTCATTGTTGAACGACTTGTCCATAGCTCACATTCCCATTAAAATACTCAAATAAGCTACATTGCTCATGAAAAGGTAGAAAGGAAGAAAGAAAACAAAAGTCTTGCCCTTCACACAGAAACTGCAACTGGTCTCTTTTTTTGTTCATTACACCATTTGAGACACTCTTGTGTTTGGTGCGTTCCAGGTAGCTACATCGAAACAATACAACGTCTTTGCACGTTCTCATATTACATCAACGAGAGCAGCGACTCCGTTCTTGTCCAAATTGCGTTTGTACATGTGACCGTGACTCCAAACAGCTCTGCAATGTCAACAGTGATTTAGCATCACTCGAAGCAGAACAGCTCCGCTCTCGATTTATGAGGAGTGAAGCGAAAACCATATTCCCGGACAGACTAAACTGAATCAATTTTAATTGAATCATGGAATATCGCTGTCGAGAGCCTCTTACTAAACTTATATTAACAGGAGAACCTACTCGCTTCCCAGCCGGGGACGGCAATTATTTAACAAGAATGACACAGCGAATGCTAAATGAGGAGCTGGCGGAGCTAGAAAATTCCAGCGCTGACCCCCACAATGATTTCTTCTCTCATGACACGAGGCCATTAGAGATTGTTTTACGCTGGACGCTTTAACAGAAATTCATCATTAGGCCAATAAAGAGCCATTAGATTGGAAAAGATCTTATGCTGTCAAATCCGCTAGAAAATATCTCTCCGAGATCATTTGGGCCCTTTTTTTTCCCTGTTCTTGAGCGATACAGAGCAGAACTGTACATGACAAGAGCAAAGCTGCCCAAATAAGGGAGCAACGAGAGAGCGAGGAAAGCCATTCATCTTCATTTAGCGCTCAGGAGAGAAATTTTAGGCCAAAAATTACTCTTAAATCACGAGGTCAGCTCACGAAGCTTTCGAGAGGCCGTCGTGTTCTCTCACACATACAGTTAAACACACACTATAGACTTCTCATGGGAAAGACGGGATCAGACAAAACAAGATTTCATTGTGCACAGTTCATAAATAAACACACATTTCAGGCCCAGTCCCTCCGCATACACACACAGACACTCGCTCATCTGCATGACTGCACACGCTCAAACATTCATATTCAGCTCAGCGACTCGGCTTATCCACTAACCCGCAAACCCCAGGTCCATGTTATAGACCTCATGAGTGATCTTCAAAAGGACGAGCAGGCTGGAAACGTGGGGTTTCCGCTCCGGGTTAACTACACCGCCTGAAGATCTGCGGCGTGGTTTTAAAAGCATGCTGCTTCTGCTTCTAATTGGTGTATTGATGCGACACTGAAACTCTTCACATTCTGTGCATTGGCTCATTCTATCTAGGTCTAAAAAAGCACCCCACAACTCTCAGGAAAAGCTCTGCTGAGAGAGAAAGGAACCTGTCCTGCATTACACATAATGTAGCTTCAGAGGAAAAAGGACTGAAGTCTAGAGCGCCACATCCGTTGGGGATTCACCGACTCTTTGCCGAGAAGATCTCGCGCTCAAAAGCTCTGGCTTTAGGGTGGGTTTCAGGGGTTTTTTTTCCCAAAGTGCTATACAAAATACAGGAAAAAAGCATTATATATATATATATATATATATTCCTTTCATTTAACATCAGCTGAACCTCAGTGACACAGAATATTTTTTAAGTCATCAACAAACCCCAAAATGGGCCATATGTAGTACAATATTTAAAAAAAAAAAAAACATTTATTTTTCATCAAAATTTTAGTAACTTTTCTGAAACTGAAAAGCAGAGAAGATTTCACATTTAAAAGCACTGGCTTTAGGGTGGGTTTCAGATTTTTTCCTCAAAGTACTATACAGAATACAGGGGGGGAAAGCATTTATTTATTTTCCCTGTCATTTAACATCAGCTGAACCTTACTGATGCAGAATATTTTTCAAGCCATCATCAAACCAAAATGGGCCGTGTGCAGTACAACATTTTACAAAATAAAAAGTAAAATAAATGTTTTTTTCATCACAATTTTTGTAACTTTTCTGAAAAGTCGTTCCTTTACAGCTTTTATCATCAACCAGCTTTTATGCGTTTCATACTAAATCAATTCCTTACGGATTAAATTTAATTCTCTTTGAATATTCTATAAGTAGGAATTGGTCAAGTAGTGAAGTGCGTTTCAAACATTTGAACATTTGGGTCTAGTGACGAGATGGATTGAAAAAGATGGAAAAAAGAAAACACACACAAGAATATCTCTTGAACCACATAATAGTACAAATCTTACCTTTTTTATGACAGCAGCAATCCAGGTTGAGGCGAACCATAAAAAGAGAGAGAGAAAAAAAGAACTGGAATTAGAAACATTTCAAGGACATCTGACATAAATTGAGTTTTGCGTTAAATGTTTTCAGTCACTTGAAATTCATTTTATTTTCTAAAGCAATCAGTAATAGTTAGTTTCAAACATTAAGATATTCTAAATAACAGCCGAACAGATCGGAGTGTTTGTAAGGTCACATACGTGCGTGTTTCTAAGAATGTACTAATCACGGGACGAAAGTGGAAAGTATTGTTTTGATGAAGAAACAAAGTGATTTGGATCAAATTTCACTCCCCACTGCGACTGGATAAAGAGTACAAACTAATCACGAACATGTGAAGGTTGTTATGAGATCTTTTCTTTTTTAGTTGAAGCTGTTTGCAAATGCAACTGTCTTGGTGTCTGGGAATGTTGCGGGTTCAGAAGTTACGCTTAATCAACAGTGTTTGTTGATTAATGTTGATTACCACAGAAAATAATTGTGACTTGTATAGTTATTCAAAAATCACAATTTGAGAAAGAGTGAAGAACTGGAAGTACCCGGCGCCAGCATCCGGAAGGTTTAAAAGCCAAACGCTAAAGCTTATAATTTTGTTAAATCTTCTGTTATAAAAAAAAGTGCATTTGAGCTTTTAAACATTGTCTAAATAGTCATTTTAGAGGTTAAACTACTGTTGTAGGTTAACTACATCAACAGAGACATTACCTGACACCTGGCGTGAGGTAAAACGTACAACAGGAAAGAGACAAGTTTATGTTCTTCAATTTAAGAGAATGAATATTTCTAGCTTACCAATTTTAGACAGTTTGGCATAATCTTTTATAAAAATTCTCAAAAACAAAACGGTTTTATCATGAACCCTTATAACGCACTTCAGCTAACAGACAAGTTAGGTAAGGTCATAATTTATCGTCGATACACCTTAATTCGTATTGAACCCGGGACATTCCTCGCTGGAGGATGCTGTCCGACTAGACCACCTACTCCTTTCCTAGGTTTCTCTTTTTCTAAAAAACAACACACTCGCTGTTCTTCTAATGAGGTTTGGACACACAGTGTATCTTTCCTCAATGGGAAAGAAGAGGCCACAGGGAGGGACGAGCTGAATATTCAGTCACACACTCCTCAGAAGGACACATACGACAGAGCCTCTTGCTCTCTGCTAACCAATAAAACACTAATTGGTCACAGAACCCGTCTCCTTCCAGACAAAGAAGTGGGATCCCCCCCAGTTTAGTTCTCATAGAGTCTCCATTCTTCCTCGCAGGAAGGCCCGTAACTTCAAGAGCAGCTCGGCAGGGGTGCGAAGCTTCACAAGAATCAGGAGTTTGTTTTGGGGGAATGTAGGTCTTGGGTTAACGATGACATGGAGCTCCACTTATCCGAGTGTTTTCTGCTTTTGTCGAGAACAAGTGCAGGTGCTCTCTCTGTAAAACATTTGATCCTGAAGGAGTTATTGAGGGGGGAACAGCACGGCAATATTGGATCCGTCATCTTTCGGGAATTCTTCTTTCCCCGTTCGCTTTAGAGTAATCCAACTGAGCAGATGAAAGCACTTAAGGCTCCTTTTTGGATCCGACCGAAAGTGTGATATATTATACAGAGATGATTTTAAGAGAAGTATCGTGCACAGATGAAATGGCCTTCAACTTTTTTGCATAGTGAGTGACAAGGAACCCTGCACACGTCGGGCTCATTTTTCATACGAATTGCTTGGGATCTGGGAAACGGCACATTTACTGGCTTCCCATCAGAGATTTTATACTTCCAATTACTCAAACATATTCTTGCGTTTTACTATAAATTATAGTTATTTTAATAACAACACATCAGCCAGTGTGTACAACGTAATGACAATAACTACTTCCATTAAACACTGGAACGGCAAATCAAGAAGGATATTAAACACAGATGTGGTCTGAAAAAGTCAGCGGATGAAACGACACGACTCTCAGCTACGCTGAGTGGAAAGAAAAAAAAGACCAGTTACACATGCAATTTAGATAAGATATTATTACAAGGAATCACGGAAAGTTTGTGTAGTTTCAAGTAACATAATGTTGCTCTGAAATGCAGCGATGAAAAATTACTCTGCAACCCGGCTCCTATGGGCCGCAGTCACAGCTGTCTGCTATCTTTTATCTTTCATGCGTGCAAAATTTCACTCATCTATATTCTCTCTCGGTCTTTCTTTCCCTCCTTTACGTCTGTTTAAGCATCAGTGCCATCGTTCACCATGTGACCCTGGTGTTTTCCTGCGAGGGCAGCGGGGGAAGAGAACAAAAGGCTCGGAGCTTCCTGCCCGCTCATTTTTCCACAGTCGGAGGACTGTAGGCCAAATGCCCGTGTCATGAATTTACTGTAGCGTGGGCGCTGAGCCCAGTTTAGCACTGTGGAAACAGGGAATGGGCCCCTCTTGCTGGATAAAGCATGGATAATGCGGAAGCACCAGAAACCTGCTCCTAGCCACATACTTTTGGTGGAAGCCTAGATCAAATTTTAGAATGACTTGAAGGAATTTTCATTTAAAATTTTAAATTTAGACATCATTTACTCACTCTAAACTTACATAAGGTTCTTTCATCCATGAAAGACAAAAACAGATAGTTTAAAGCATGTGCTGGTTGCTCTTTTCCATGCAGTTAAAATATACGTGGATTGGAGCTAACAAGCTTCAAAAGAACTAAAGACTCACTAAATGTTCTGAAGTCGTATATTCATCATATATATTGCTTTGTGAAGAACTGATTTTTTAAATTAGATTTTTTTCTGATGATCTTCCCTCTCTAGTGCTGCTAACAGTGGCAAATGGATCAAGCTGGTGAGAGAAACTCTAGGTAAACTGAATTAATCGGATTTGTGAACAAATCATTTAGACTAGTTTTGTGTATTGAATCAAATGATTCACTGAAAAGTTCTGAACAGTTCATTCAAGAATTGTGGACATTTGTGCACAAATCTTTTTTGTGAGTTAGATCTGGTTTAATTAATCAGTTAAATGAGAGCCAGGGTGGATATTAGGATGGATTTAAAATTCAGTCTGTTTTTCACAAAAAGCAAACATATGGTTTTAAATAACTGTATAAAAATGCCTTGTATCAGCCACTTCTTGAATGCTTTTATGATGTTTTTTTGAAGCTTCTTTGTAATTATATTTGCAGGGGGAAAAAACAAAACCTTATTAATTATTACAGATTCTCCATTTGTGTTCCACATTAAAAAAAGTTAAAAAAGCTTAAATATGTTAAGTTGTAAGTTGTAATTAAACTGTAGGTAAACGGTAAGTTCCTCTTAGTTTTTTCGGTAACACTTTCCAATAAGGTTCATTAGTTAGCATTCGTTAAATACATTAGATAATATGAACTAAAAATGAACAATACATTTACAGTATTTATTAATCTTAGTTAATGTTAATGTGAGCATTTACTAATGAATTATTAAAATCACAAGTTGTGTTTGTTAACATTAGTTAATTCACTGTGAACTAACATGAACAAACAATTAACTGTATTTTTGTTATCTAACATTAACAAAGATTAATAAATAATATATAGTTCATTACTTGTTTTCATGTTAGTTAATACATTAACTATGGTTAACAAATGACACTTTATTGTAAAGCGTTACAGTTTTTTCTCATCAATTTTTAAGGTGGTTGTGAATAACAAAAAAAAACAGATTTTAGTAATATGATGCATGAACATTATTTCAGTTAATAAAATATACAGTCTTTTACTGTGAATTTAAGGTCAATATGTAAAACTTACAATGGTGCTACAATATTTTTAACTGTGAAGTTCTGGCAACCACAGCTGACAATTTTTTACCATCAATTTCAAACTAAATGTTGTGTATATATACATACACACACCAACACATGTTGTGTGTGGGTGTGTGTGTGTATATACACAAACATATATACACACACAGATATGAACACACACACCCCTTCAATACACACACACACGGATGTATACACACCCCCCTTCATTACCTGCAAACCCAAACACATGCATCGGTGCTGCAAGCTTCTCTGGACTACAGCTCTTAAGAGCCTAATTTGCTGTGAAATACTGAGTCTTTCTATAGCAGGTGAACAAAAGCTGAAGGATGAGAGATCTAACCCCTCTCATCCCCCTCTTGCGTCCCTCGCTCCCTTTTTGCCAAAACACATCTCAAAGGCTAATCAGATTTGGAAAAAAATGAAAAGGTTTCCAAAGGACAAGCCCCATAATCCTGAACCCCACCCGTCTCCCTCTCCCTCCCCTTGTCTGTGCTAAAAAAAAAAAAAAAAAAAAACGCGGCAGGAGTTGTGCTGCACTCCTTCCAACCTCCAATGACCTCACCACTGCTGGCTTTGTCAGGTTACCACAGGCAACGTTGGCCTTACTCTTGAGTAGCAGTTGGCTGCGTGGAGAGGCGACCCTCCTTTTGACGGGAACATGCCCCCACAGACCCCCTCCAGAAACCCTGAAAATACCACCCCACAGGGTTGGGGCAATCACTCAGGGTCCCTTCCAGTACAATTCTGAACTCTGAGATAGGAAGACGTCCAGTTTTTTTATGATTCTTTTACCCAAAACCAAATGGTTCACTAAAGTAGTGAGTTTTGAGTGTTTATGGGGCCTAATGGTTCAGCTCCCAAAGGTACTTATTTTCTATACATTCCCTCTTACTTCATTAACAAGACATGTTCCAGAGGGTGAACTTACTGTGGCTTTCTACAGTAATCACATTAAACATCGACAGTCCCCTGTCTGATGCTCTGTGTCCACAGTATCTTTACAACAACATGATGCAAGAGCATCAGCGAAACTGCTACCTACAGTCAACATATGCATCTTACAACACGTAAATGTTGCCTGTGTTATTAGTTAATGCAGAGACAGTGTGTGTGTAAGGTTGCCAGGTTGGGAAGATTAAGCAAATCACTGGGCAGAAAATATATCGATTTAAGAGAAAAGCTCTGATTGGGGGAATTAAACACTTGACATCTGGCAACCGCAAACATTAACGCTTGTGGAGGCTTGTAACCAATGCGATTTAATGCAAATGTCAAATTAAAATGAAAGGATAAATAACCAGAAGGCAAACAATTCAGATGGTTATGCTTAGGAAATCGAGAGAATCGTGATCGTGATCAATATGCGATTTATCATGCAGCCCTAGTTCCAACCCTGTATTCATTTCTTTCTTCTACAAAACACACACACACACACACACAAAATTCAAAAACATAAAGAAAATCACGCAGAGTCAAAAATAAGCCACCTGTAGGTTGACTCACACAAAAAGTATAAACACTGAGGTGTTTTCAAAACATTGCTTGGTTTGTTTGAGAATCCCGACCAGCAACAGTGACTCAGCCAACGGTGTGAGTTTGGGGTGGAGCTAACTGTTGACCCGGCCAATGGAAATCGGTCGGAACTGTCTGAAAACACTCATCACTTGCACTACTCTGGTTGGTGATGGTAGTGACAGAAAAATTACACACTTCAGCTTTAAGACAGAGTCTGCTAAGGCACAGGAAGAAATTAAAAGGAAGAAAGAGAGGTCAGTCGTTCTTGAAAATCTCTGCTAGCTTTTGTTGCAATCCAGTCATCTGACAATAGCGAAAAAGGATCAATCACGAGAAGCATTAATCAACAGGGGTGCCTGCACTGTGTGAATAAGAAATTAAACAAAGAATCTGTGTCAGCAGTTTCATCTTTGGAAGCTGAGGTGAACTTTTCGAGCTTTCCACTGTCTTTTCAAGAAGATTTCATAACCTACCGCATTTGTTCTCAAGATTAATGACCAACACATTGAAAGATCATTAAAAAATATGTGCGTGCCCGTGACGCTTATGGTGAGAGAATAAGAAATATCTACACATCTGACACGGCCCCAAATGGAAATGTGGAAAATCTGTTTTTGTAATGTTTCTGCACTAAAAAAAAAAAACAAAACAAAAAAAACATAGTGCACTGCAACATATATGGACCATTCTACAGAATTAGTAGAAACTGTCTCACAACCAAAAAAACACATTTAAAAAGCATTTAAGTATTTAAATCTTAGATGTTTTCAACTTATGAAAATGATATTAAAATATTTTTTTTTGCATTTTATTCCATCATTGCTTTTAATAATATCTTTTTGTGTTTTTTTAAGTGAAATTAATAAATATATTTATTTTATATTTTCTTTTGAAACTATGTACAAAATGTGTTCCACATTTTTCATATCACTACTAAAACAGTGTATGTTCTAGTTTTTGTGTCACTCTCTCTCATAGCTTAATGAGTATATAGGTCTCATCATTTTGAGGTAACTGTGTTTAAAAGTACGAAAAAACTGTATAACTTTTAAGAATGTCACATGTGCTGATTAACATCTTTGAGATAGGTTTAAAAGTATTTAAAATTGTCACTACCGAAACAGTCACGACTGATGTAATCATTGCTTCAGTAGTGATAAAAGGGAAAACATAATCCTTTATTTGGGGGAAATAAACAAATTTTAGCACAGTTTGGTGTTTTAGTGTGTTTTAGTACTGTTTTGGTATGTGGGTTAAAATTCTGTAATGCGATGTGGTCGCTACCAAAGCATTACAGTCACTACCGAAAATGTGTTGTCAAGAGCGAAACATGGGATTGTCAGAAATAAAATACACTGACTTATCAGCTAAAATGTTATGATAGTGTTTGGTTCAATGTATATTCAAACTAATGAATTCTTAAAGGGGTCAGTGGATGCCCATTTTCCAAGTTGGTATGATTCTTTAGGGTCTTAATGAAAAGTCTATAATATACTTTGATTAAAATTTCTCAATGGTAGGGTAAAACACCCTTTTTACCTTGTCAAAATCAGCTCTGCAGACATCAACCTGTTTTGTTGCATGTTGCTTTAAATGCAAATGAACTCTGTTCACCCCGCCCCTCTCTTCTGTGGGGTGACGAGCCGTGCTCTGAGAGACTGTTTACTTTAGCCACGAATCTCGCTACCTAGCACGTCATTAGGAAAGGTGACCCTTACATACTCTCTTCTGCTGTAGGCGAAGCTGGATCACTAATGATTCGGACAAACATAGATGCATTTAGGTAGATCGGGAGGCGTATTCCCTTCACAAAAGTATTCCACTGTGTCTTCAGAGGCTCAGATGTCGGGAGTAAATGACTACTATGTTACATGTTGGTAGATTGTTACATCAACCAACAAAACACTTAAATCACTTAGAAGCCAATCTTGTCTACAGTCCTGCTCTGGTGTCAAAACGATGGCGGTCGGACTGTTACAGCTCACTCAGAACGGGTCTATGGTAAGACGGCTGTGTCAATCAACTATCATGGGAGTGGCCGTGCTCCGTGTGGCGTCACACTGACAAAGGCCACTCTCACAATAGTTGATTGACATGAGCGTCTTACCTCAGACCTCTCTAAATCAGCTGTAACAGTCTGACCTCCATTGTTTCGATGCAGGAGCAGGGATGTAAATTAAACAAGAATATCTCCGATTGAGCAACTGAGGTGTTGTTGCTGGATGTAATAATGAACGTAGTGGTCGTCATTTACTCCCGACATCTGAGCCACTGAAGATGCAGTGGATTACGTTTGTTTGTGAAGGGAATGCACCTCCCGATCTACATATATCCGTCTATGTTCGCGCAAATCATTCGTGATTCAGCTTCACCTACAGCAGAAGTGAGTATAAGGGTTTTTTTATGAATCTTTGCGATTGCCTTTCCTAATAATATGCTAGTTAGCAAGTTTAGCGGTTAAACGCAGCTAAAGTAAACAGGCTTGTCACTCCACAAAGAGAAGAGAGGGGCAGGCCGAGCAGAGCTCATTAACATTTAAAGCAACCTCGACCAAAACAGGATGATTTTTGCAGAGCTGATTTTGGCAAGGTAAAAAAGGTGTTATTTACACTACCATTGAGAAATTTTAACCAAAGCATGTTATTGACTTTTCATTAAGAACCTAAAGAATCATTTCAACTTGTGGAAAATGGGCATCTGATGACACCTTTAATAAAAAAAACAAAACATATTTACAAGGAAGATGTAAGCAAATTCTTAATAGGTCAATATAACCCTTCTTATTCAATTATATATTACTGTGTTTTGGTAGTGACAAATTTGGGGAGAGGACAAATATTTCAAAATTTTCTAAAAATACAATATGAGAATTAACTGCACAATTACTAGAAATGTGTACCTTGGATATTATACAATTTGCATACATACAAACTTCGTGAAAAAATACTTAAAAATTCTGTAAAATGGGCCATATAACCAAAAAATAAAAATAAAATACATTTTGTCATTGTTTACTCATCCCCATGCTTTTATTAATTTTTATGTATCTCTTGAAATTACTTTGTTCCTCACCGAAAGCTATTGTATTTCTTCAGAAGACTTAAATAACAGCATACGGGTATCAAACAACACATGGGTGAGTAAACAATGACAGAATTCTCATTTTTGGGTGAACTATCCCTTTACCATCCCGACCCAAACTCAGTCTTCCAAATCATTAATTTAACAACCACTGTCTGTTCTCGATCCAAATGGAATGAGACTTCCAGCCGGGTTGGGAGAGAGAACCCATCCTGACTTCATCATCCCATTTGTCAATACTTGCAAATAAAGTCTTTTTCGGCCTATTGACTGCAGATTGCCGATGCGGGGTGCGTTGTGTGATTGCAGCTCGCTAATGCGGGGAGAGAGGTGCTGGGTAACTGCAGATTGCCGATGTGGGGAGCACTGCGTTCTGTGACCGTGCCTCCACTGAGACAAACAAAGCAGGTGAGTGAGAGGCGGAAAAGGATGTTGCGAAGGGGAATTCGGCATCCCACTTCATCAGAGAGTTCTTATCCTCGTTAAAGGATTATTGATTGGAGAAGCTCATTAAAGCCTCTTTTCTGACACATCTCTGAGAATCGGCGGCAGTAACATGGCTTAATAATTTGTTACTCGCTGGCCTTTCTCTTCGCTGCTGCTCCAGTGAGATTTATCAAGTCAGAGATCAGTCAAAAGAGAGGCAGGATCCCTCAACGGTGTTCACACCGATCAAAATGGCACGTCGGGTTTTTATGCGAAAACTAGTTTATGTCAAGCAGAAGATTAAAGGATTTGTCCAAAAACGAAAATTCACGTCACATCGTTTGAAACCTGTTTGAATAACGTGCATGTAGCAATATTTGTTTTGTAAATGAATCACTCTTTTGATTTAGATCTTTACAATGATTCTGAATAATTTGTTTACAAATTAAACTGATCCAACTGACTTTGATATGATCTTCAAAAAAAGTTTTTGTATGACTCCTGAAGAACTGGAATAAAGCATATGTAGCTTTTTCAGAAGAAAAAGCCTAACCACACAGTAGATCTTTATTTAATTTCAGCTAGTTCAGCTAGGCATGATTTCCTATTTCCATTTAGTTTACCGTGATTAAAATAAGTATTAAAATAACTACAACTAAAACTGACCTAAATTAATCAAATCTGTACAGTATACAGACATTAATATAAAACATGCAACTAAATTACTACAATTTTACATTTGACAACAGAGAATATAAATTCTAATTTTTCCTTTGGGATTCCATGGGAGTAAGAAGTTTATGGATAGTTGGAATGACATAAGTGTGTAAATAAAGACTTTTTTACTTTTTTGTGGTGAACTGTCACTTTAGGACCTTTAAGACATAATGAGACGAATCAGAAGACAAAATAACGTCTGTTTCTTTTTACTTTGGTGCAGCATTGATTTTTGTGGCATATTTGGTTGCATCCCATACTCTTATTTTCGATTGCCTCGACAGATTTTTATTGAAAAGAGCGTCTGCATTATTTTCACTGTACAAGGACTTTCACCGTGTTGTCCTGAAATCTGCTTTGAAAGTGCTTTAAGAGGAAACACAAAAACACTTTTGACAACCTAAGAAACTTCTACATAAAAGTTGTCTGAATTCAATTTTAACCTGTGAGTTTATTAATGGAACAACAAGCAAGCAGCTTTTTAAAACACAAAATGGAGTTGGAAAGCACGGTTATAACAAGGCCACTGACAGCTAGTCATCCATATCTGCGAGCGGCCATAAACTACGCTCAGGCTTCGCTTGAGACTGAAGGGGCCCCTTTTATTAGAGCACTTTAGCAGGCCTGGAAAATCTGCCCAGGGTTAAAGAACACCATTTTTCTTGCCATTTTCTTCCTCAGGGAAAAAAAATCAGCAGCCAAAGTTAATCTAAAGAGACACCCACAGGAACAGCACAGAATCCAAGAACAACCCTTCAGTTTTGTCTCTAGAGCGACTGCAGCCAGCACTGAGGAGAAACAGCCGTGTGAAGAGACAGCTATGACGACCCTTGAAAAGGTCTTGAGGCGACGGAGAGTCTGTAACTTTAGATTGCATGTGCCCATGCTTTGGTCTAACACTGCTGTGGGTTTACATTTATTGTGGGAGTAGAAAATAATGTTACAGTAAAACAGGAGAACATGACTGTAATTCAAAATGCTGATAAATACAAACATATAATCATTTCTATTGTGGTTACGCCAGTGTTTTCTGCATCGCTTCTTAGCAGCGCTGCGTATCAAATGCATGACAAACTAAATCATATTTTACTCGAGTCGGGAGTTTGCAGTCTGAATTAAATGTGATGAGATAAAAATACTATGTACTGTAAAAAAATGACAAGAAAATGTCTTTATATTGAGTTAAAACAAACACAGTTTGACCAGTACAGTTTGAATCATGAGAAAATTACTCATGAGGTGATTCTTTTAATGAATCATTCAAAAAGACTCACAAACTCAGGGAGTTACACATCTGAATCACAAATTTAGGATTGATATCAATTTTAAATCGTCACCAAGGTTTTCAGTATGTCATATAAGACTATTTAAAACACATAACTGGGAAAACTCTGTTATGAAAAAATCAAAACTAAAAAACTATTAAATAGTTTTAGCGCAATGTAGATAAAATAAATAATTTATAGTACCGTTAAAAATACAGTAGAAACAGAAATATTGTGAAATGTTATTGCAAATTAAATCTTTTTTATTATTATTCTTTTTTGTAATTTTAATATTAAATTATTACTATTATTAATTATAAAAATCATAAAAAAATAAAAACAATCATAAAAATACTATTTTATCAACATTAATAATATTGTGAAGTCTCTTATGCTCATCAAGACTGCACTTATTTAATCAAAAATACAGAAAATAACAATAATACTGCAAAATGTTATTACAATATAAAATAATGGTTTTTATTTTAGTATACTTCAAAATATTATTTATTCCTGTGATGCAAAGCTGAATTTTCATCAGCTGTTACTCCAGTCTTAAGTGTCGCATGATCCTTCAATAATCATTCTAATATGAAGATTTATTATTAGAATTATCAATGTTGGAAACAGCTGTGCTGCCAAATATTTTTTGGAACCTGTGATTCTATTTTTCAGGATTCTTTGATGAATAACAAGTTAAAAAGAACAGCATTTATTCAAAATATAAATCTTTTCTAACAATGTAAATCTATGCTATCACTTTTTATTAATTTAACACACCCTTGGTCAATAAAAGTGTTTTAATATATATAAAGCATTTATTTATTTATTTACAATTTTGTAATAAAATATTTAATTTTAATTTTATACATATTTGCTTTAATAGTCTACCCTTCTAATACTGCTCATTATATACACAAACACACACATATTTGCTTTTGTAATCTACCTTAATCACATTGCTCGTTGTATATATATATATATATATATATATATATATATATATGAGATGAGCAATACACTATACAATACATTGTTTTTGCACACAATCGATTTCCTTTCCCATAACCCCTTCACTTAGTCTCTATCTTAATACAATGATAATATATTACTATTTTATAGCTTTGTCCATTTACCTATTTATTTTGCAGTAGCCTTGTAATAAGCAGGATGGAATACAGTCAGCTGTCATTATGACAAAATGAACCCCTTCAAGCATGACAAGTCCTGATTCACCCTGTTGGGGTTCATTCATAATGACCAGCCGATTGTACATTATGCCTGAGGCCTGCTGAGGTTTCTATGGCGACTATATGTTACAGTTACCATCTAAACATGGATCAGCTGTGTCAGATTCAGGCCCTTGAGCTTACTTCTGTCAAACTTGTCGACTTGCGGACTTCTGTACGACATGTAAATATGCTCGGCGGGTAGCGCATAAGAATATGGGCCAAAACATCGTCCCAGTCGAGCTGAAGGATCTTTTTTTTGAGGCGTGTGGCCATGTTTCTCTTGTCCAGATTAAATCCTCAGGCTCCAAACCTAGAGCCACACAGAAACAGTCCAGCGCTGGCTAATCCGCCATGGGCTGTCAGCCCCTCACATCCACCCATGAGTTGACGGAGACAGTTTGAGCTCAGTAACAGACACGAGTTCATTAATCACCCACCGATTCTCCCACCGTCACATCTGACAGACCGAGCAAGCATGTTTGCCAGAGAGCCTGACGTCCAACTCATGCAACTTAACGCAGCAGGTTAGGGAAAGAAAAGCAATAATGAAAGAGAAGAGGGGGGGCTGGGGTGGGGGGTCTCGCTTTGGCGACGCGGATTCGTGCGCTTGAATTCATCAGAACCAGAACATGTGCTTGGTTATTAATAAGGAGCTCATCAAGGACACTGGAAGGGAGCCAACTGCTTCGTAATTGAGATTCTGAAATCAGGATCCTCTATTCTTCCTGAAGCTCCGCCCACACCTGCCTGCCGCCCACATTTTACAGTTGTCATTAAAATTTTGGGAACTGTGAACCAGAACTTATTCGGAACCAGTTCTGTCTCCTGAAAAATATCAGAAGCATGTGAACTTTTGGTTTTGGTGCAACATGTGGGCGAAGCATCGGGAGCAAATCCTTTTATCGTAGGACAGTGTGAAAATTTGAATGGAAAACACAGGTGGAATTCATTCATTAAAATGGAATCTACTTTGAAACTACGGGTGGATTCTAGTCATGAAAAAGGAATTAATGTGGGAAAAACGTGTGAGAAATATGATTTTAAAAATGGAATCGACATTGAAAACATGAGCGGAATCAAGTCATAAAAATGGAACTTGCGTAAAAAACAGATGGAATCTAGCTGTAAAAATGGAATCAATGTGGAAAACACAGATGGAATCCTGTCACATAAATGGAATTATGCGAAAAACACAAGCGGAATCCAATCACAAAAACAGAATTGACTAGGAAAACATGGGTGGAACCCTGTCATAAAAATGGAATCAACATGGAAAACACAGGTTTCAATTATAATGAATATATAATTAAACTGACATGGAAAAAAGGTGGAGGGATCTAGTCAAAAAATTGGAATCGATATGGAAAACAAGGCAAAATTCAACTATAAAAATGTAACTGACATGAAAAACACAGGTGGAATCCAGTCATAAAAATGGATTTGGCGTGGAAAACATGGACGGAATCCAGTCATAAAAAAATGGAATCAATGTGGAAAACATGGGCGGAATCCAGTCATAAAAATGAAATTAATGTGGAAAACATGAACAGAATCCAGTCATAAAAATGGAATCGAAGTGGAAGACATGGGTGGAATCCAGTCATAAAAATGGATTTGACGTGGAAAACGTACAGAATCCAGTCATGAAAATGGAATCGAATTGGAAAACATGACCTTAATCCAGTCATATAAACAGAAATGATGTGGAAAACATGGGCAGAATCCAGTCATAAAAATGGATTTGATGTGGAAAAGATGGACGGAATCCAGTCATAAAAATGGATTTGATGTGGAAAACGTACAGAATCCAGTCATGA
>JAHKKF010481427.1:0-11451 GCA_019740295.1 Labeo calbasu | reverse complement strand
ATATATATATACACATTACATTTTTGTTTCATTAATGAAAATAAATAAAATAATACATAATTAAAAATAAATTAAAATATAATTGTAATTTATATGAAGATATAATATAATAATAATATATTTTATTTATTTTTTTCTAAATATATATTCATGTTTAATATTATATTATAGATAAAAATGAATATATATATACACACACACACACATTTTTTGTTTCATTAAAAATGAAAAAAATATATATATAATTAAAAATAAATAAAAAAATAATTGTAATTTATATGAATATATAATATAATAAATAAATAATAAATAAATAAAATATAATATAATATATAATATAATAATAATATTTTTTTCCCCATAATTTTTGTCTAAATACAAAATTATGTTTAATATTAAATTTAAAACCATCTTTTTTGTGACTAAAAAGAATATTATGTATATTTTAGGATTAAAAAAAAATATTCTAAAATATATATATTATTTTAGACTAATAAGGATATTAAGCTTTAGTTCAAATTTTAGGAACCATTAACAATGCAATCCCACATCTTCATCTAATTCTAGCGAATAAAATCATGGCAGAAATCTCAAAGACACACCTGAGGGGGAAGGAGAGTTATCAGGGCATTAACTCACTGTAAACCTAGCAGACACGCTGGCGAGCTTACAGATTGAGATGACAGCCAAAACAGTGGGAGTTAAGATGCAGTGTTGGTGAAGTGTTTGGTGTTAACACAGAGATAGAGAGCGAGCGGTACCTGCTGTTAAACCTTTCTGGATGTTTCTCTCTCATAATGTGGAATCGATGAGCGATAGATGCATCCTGCAAAAAGGAGAAAACAGCAAATCAGATCAGGTTTTTATGCACACCGATACACCATCATGGCTGTGGGCTTCTGACAATGCTTCGTTAGGAGCCTTTGACGTATTACGCTCGCGCATCAGATTCTCTCATCATCCTCTGTGCATCTGGGTCTTAAAATCTTGAATTTGTCAAAACAGCTGTGTGAAGATGAAAAGACAACAGATTGAGGATTGTATTGAATAGTTTCATGATGGTTTTATCACGGACCATTAGCTATAAACAAAAGCCCCGCGTCAGAGACGTCGCAGACAGAGACGTGTTTATTTTAAAACCAGATGAATGTATTTTAAAACCAGACAAAACTCTGACGACAAAAACAAAACTCCTTCCCCCACACCGAGCTCCAATTACGGGCCTGATCGCCCTACCACACGACTGGAAACAAGTTTGAGCTCCATGCATATGTATGCGTGTTAACAGATAAGGTGTTTGCGATTCTTTGCTGGGGTTCTAGCCAACGATGATGAGTATTGACAAGAGGACTGAACACGTGGTTCAGGCTAATTAATCACACACACACAAGTACAGGATGCTGCGGCTCTGCTGGTGCCCGTCGCAGGTACTCTGACATCTGGGGGTTAGGGGTTCAGATGCACTTGCGTGCGCTCTGTCTGCATGTATTTTGCGTACTGTAAATGTTTTGTTGCTATGGTGATGTATAGAGATGGGGGTTGAAATGTAAAGAGACTGTCCTGATTGAAAATGTAGATTCTGGAAGCCTGGTGTCATGTTTGTCCTTCTTCTCCTCTTCATCCTCACAGACGAAGAAGAAAAAACGTGACTTATTTTCCAGAATTGTGAGATATAAACCTGCAACTGCGAGTTGCAAGATATAAAGTCAGACTTGTGGGATATATACTCACAATTCTGCCTTTTTTCTCACAATTCTGATTTTTTTTTTCCTTAGAATTGAGATACAAACTCACACTACTGACTTTTTTTTTCTCAGAACTGTTCGATATAAGTTCGGTATACTGTCTTGTTCTCAGAATTGTGACATAAACTCACAATTCTGACTTTTTTTCTCACAATTACGAATTTTTTTTTCCTCAGAATTGTGTGATACAAACAAATTCAGATTTTGTTTTTCTCAGAATTGTGATACAAAGTCACAATTCTGGCTTTTTTCCTCACAATTCAGATTTTTTCTTTCCTTAGAATTGAGATACAAACGCACACTTCTGACTTTTTTTTCTCAGAATTGTTCAATGTAAGTTCGATATACTGTCTTTTTCTCAGATTTGTGACATAAACTCACACTTCTGGCTTTTTTCTCACAATTTAGGTTTTTTTTTTTTTAGAATTGTGTGATACAAACTCACAATTCTGACCTTTTTTCTCACAATTCAGATTTTTTTCCTTTCAGAATTGTGATATAAACTCGTAGTTCTGTCTTTTTTGTCAGATGTGTAAGATATAAGTTTGCAATTCTGACTTTTTTTCTGAAAATTGTGATACAAACTCACAATTCTAACTTTTTTCCTCACAGTTCTGATTTTTTCCCCCTCAGAATTATGATACAAACTTGCAATTCCGACTTTTTTTCTGACAACTCTGACTTTTTTTCTGAGAATTGTGATACAAACTCACAATTCTGACTTTTTTCTCACAATTTACTTTTTTTTTTGCTCAGAATTGTGATACAAACTGACATTTCTGACTTTTTCCGCACAATTATGATTTTTTTCTCAGAATTGTGTAATACAAACTCACAATTCTGACTTTTCTTCTCAGAATTGTGAGATTATAAACTTGCAATTGCGAGTTATGAAGTCAGAATAATTAAAAACTTATATAAACAGAATATAAACAGAATAATAAAACTTAAGCATCCCACTTTACCAGTATTCTACTTTATATGTTTAGTTTTATACTTTGCATTTTTGCTAAAAAGTCTAAAAATGTCTCACCATATGTTCTTGAATATTATTATTAGTAGTAGTAGTCAGAATTGTGAAGAAATAAGAGTTCAGAATTCTGCCTTTTTCTAAGAATTGTGATACAAACTCACAATTCTGACTTTTCTTCTCAGTCTTGTGTGATACAAACTTGCAATTCTGATGTTTTTTTTCTCATACTTTGTCATAATTCTGTTTGGCTTCCTAGCTAAATTTGTGTTAATACTTTTTCTACTAAGGTAAAGTTAGAAGATATGTAACAGTCACTTATCTTTCTTTACTAAATAGTTTAAATTTCTTTGATTTGTTTACATTTGTCACTGCCTAGGACTATAATTTTTATATTGTTTGATTTAAAATGTAACTCAAATGCCTACTGACATTTTCAGAAAAAAACAAAACAAAACATGGTTTGTAATACATTCCAATTCATCAAAGCAAACTTTAGCCATGTTAGTTTGGAAGTACAGAACCACAGTTATTACTGAGAAATAAAACTAAACATAAAATAAAAAAATACAACTTTTAGAAAGTAAAAAAGTTGTCATTTCTCATTTACATTTAGTTTAAGTTGAAGTACTAAAATAATAAAACTGAATAAAAAATAAATTTCAGTGAAAAGGAAAATATATTTTTTAAAAATTGGACTCGCTATATTAACAGTATACTAAAATAAGGCTGCATGTAGATCAAAGGTTCACGCACAATTTTCCACAAACAGGTCATTTCCACCTGACTAGGTATATTCAGGGGAAAAAAAAGTATGAGTGAACTTGGGTGTGCTCAAACAGAGATGAAAAAAACTTGCTGAAACTTTCTTCTTCCTCCAAGAGGGCCTCCCTCTCTTTTCCCCCAAGCCCCAAACACACTGTTCGGACCATTTGTGAATCCAGCCCCTCCAATGAAACCACCTCCACACAGAAGACCCCCTGCTAGCTCACTGCTGAAAAAATTCAAGTGTAAGCCAAAAAAATCAATTCCTTTACTGTCGACATCTTTTAAACCCGCTGTTCGTTGCAGAGCATAGGGAGGCCCGGGGTCCCTCCAGGCTCGGGTTTCTTCAACGCAGAACAAGAAGAAAGGTAAAATGACAGGTGTATCTAAAAGATTGTATTGCTCTTTTCTTACAAACTGCACAATAAATAAAAACATGAGAGCAAAGGCAAGGTCTCCCCTCGGCCTGGCTCTGGTTTGATGCCTGACGCTGAAACCAAGGAGCTTTCAGAGACGTCATCGTATCCGGCGTCCATGAGAGAGCAAGAGAGCAGATTTTCTTTCATTGACTCTAAAGTCAAAGTTGCAGCAGTCAGTCACTCGCTATCTTTCATCTGCCGTTGTCCACCCCTCCCCGATAATTACCACTGCAAAACTCTCGTGCCCAAATTAATAAAGGGACATGTGTAATGTTCTCTCATAGTTCACCATTTAGTCCAATTATGGCTTGTCCAGGCAGATGATGTGCCTTCAGCGGGAGAGTAATGACTTTGACATGAGCGCAGGGTCATTAGGAAACAGACTACATTATCTTAGGCGATCCTGTGTGATTAGGGACTGTCTCTAGCTTCTGGCTCTGACCGAAATGATAACACCCCCTGTCTAACGGAGAGGGATATTTCAACTTTGGTATTTAAATGGTACCTAATTACCCAAAATATCACTTGACAGGGTGATCAATCAATGGGACAAGCGGTAATATGAGGAACAGCTTTGATTTGAGAGAGTTTTTGTTGATGCGTTAAATTTGCTTTACCAATCTTGTTGGTCTTTGGATTTAAAATTGACTAATTTTAGGGAAAGCATTTTGTATTTTGCTTAATTTCTTCTAAGCTATTTATCAGTGCTTGACTATGAGAAATCCATTTTTGCTTTTTCTTGTCGAAGTGCTAAAGATTTCCTTTTGAAAGGGTTTCTGCGGGTCTTAAACGGTCTTAAAAAGCCTTAAAAAGGCTTAAATTGGAGAAGAAAATCTGTTTAAATTCATTAAAGGTTGCATGCTATGCAATGGCTTGCAATTCGAAAAGAATGAATAAATAAATGAGGCATTTATAAATAACTAAATATTTACAAATAATTTTTTTTTTTTTTCAAATTATATTTTTTTCGCATTGCAACCTTTAATGAATTTAAATGATATAAATATTTTTAAATATATATATTTACTAATATATATCAAAATTGTGCGTTTGTGCTTAAAACAAGAAAAAAAACCCGCCAAAAATCATGATTTTCAGTTGAAAAGATAATTTCTTGGACCCTATTGGCATTTCTTTATGCTTTAAACACAAAGCACAATTTTAATATATAATATGGAATAATAAATAAAGAAATATATATATATATATATATATATATATATAAATATAAAGAATTTTTTTTAATTTAATAGATTAATTTGGGAATACAGTTTAGTTATTATTGATAAGTAAAACTAAGCAAAAAATTAAAAAAACACTTTTAAAAAATAAAAAAGTTGTCAACTCTCAATTTAATGTATTTAAGTTGAAGTACAAAAATAACTAAAACAAAAAAAATAACAGAAAATTTAAAAAAAAATGAAGGTCAATGAAAAATTAAAATGAAAAGGAAAATATATTTTTTTAATCGGATTCATTCTAATTTTGTTGAATTTCTTTGTGTCTGTTTCCATTTATTCGTGACATTTTCTTTAGTTGGTCTTAAAAAAGTCTTAACTTTACCTTCACAAAAGCTCATTCATACTGACACTCTCACATAAAATGGTGATATTTTAAGTTACAAATATGGGCAGTGACGCACATTCTGAGTTCATGTTAATTTAGACCTAAAAGTTAAAGTTGTTTGGAAGCTGTGATACTGATGTTGATGTAAATGTCTTAAATTACCCCTATCTGTTAAAATGTTCTTGCACCATCTTGTCTGGCAACAGCTGCATTTGTTGGCTGTTTAGTTCCTAGAGTTCATATACATAATTACGGAAGACATTGTTTTTCATTTGCATAATCTGCAAAGTAATTATGAGCCCGACTTGCTCTGTAATCTCTATTGGTTTTCAGTTGTTTTCAAAAGGAATTTGTGTTTTCTTGTAAAATGTGATAGGAAAAATATCACTCGATCCCACTGAGATTTGCACTTCTCTATAATCCAAACAAACAACTAAATTTGTCAACACATTGAAAATTTGATTTCATTAACACAGTACTGAATATATCAGAGCTGAATGATTAATGAGACAGAGACCTATCTATGTATGTATATATATATATATATATAACTGAAAATTTAAATAATTATTCTTTTTTTTTTCCAAGTATAAGAAGTTTAAATGTTTCTCTTTCTATCTATAAATTGGTTTATATTTTATATACATAAAATTATTATTAATATTAATTACATTTTATTATTTAAACTAATTATTGGGACTGAACACTTCATAAATCAATACTTAAGGCCATCAGTTCCCTTAATAACAAGGTGACATCGACTAACATTTGTCCAAGCATGTCTCCCTCATTACAATTTCTTGTTTTCAAGATGTGTACAAATCTAAAATAAAACAGAGCCGTCAAACCTGTAAATGTCAATTACCGTATTTCCCTTGACATTTCTGGATAATGGCTGACATGCGGTCGCCGTAATAAGCATCATTAGATTCAGACGGCCCGAGATGCATCAACACACGACGTGTTTGATCGCCGTGCGGTAAGACGAGAGCCGTGTAGCGTCTACGGCATATTTCATTGTCAATTGGCAAGCTTCGCTCCTCACCGCAGTGATGAGGGACGGCTTTGTTAATGTAATAGATGCTCTTGGCATTTCAAAAAGCACTCAGCCCTCTTGATTAGCTCATTTAGTCTTATTACTTAGGGGCCTTATTCACTTCTTCATTCATAAACTCCACTCACAGTCATCACATACTGTATCACGGTTAATAGACCAGACTAGCACACCGGCCAGATGCGTATATGCGAGTCTCTGTTCACTGGGAGGGAAAGAGCAGAAGTATGTGGATTGCTAAAGAGTCCCAGGGGTCTCTACATCCTCACATGCAGCTTTTATTGTTCAGACTCACCACGCCAATAGAGAAGTAATTGTTCACGATGCTGTACGGGACCGGATCGCCTCTTTCATCTTTGTCTAGAGGGGTGATGTCAATCTTCCACCTGTCCAGCATCACTTCAGTACTGTTCTCAATGTCCTTGAGAATCTGCAAAAGACTTTCTCCGTCGTAGCCTGAAACCCAAAGGACAGATTATAAACTACTCTATTGAGATGTTTTGGATTCGGATCCATTGCGCTCCAGCTATTTATACATAAGGAAGTGACATATTAGTCAAATTTTGATCTACGTAGTTATAAATGAGTTCAAAAAAACTGTGAAAATACTACAGTGATAATATGCAATAAGTTTCTCAAGGTGTGGATTTAGATTTTGGGATTTGCACGAAATCTCATTTACAGCATCAAATTAAAATATTGAAATGACTTCAATTACCTCCACCCCAGCGCAGACACCTTGCGAGGTCATTTCCTGTGCCGAGAGGAAGTACACACACAGGAGGATTCTGTTCAAAGTTGGCTTTGTCTAAGAAAAAGAACAGCACTTCAGAGAACATCCCATGATTCCACTAAAGTTGTTTTGTAATAGCAGAGGGAAAAATACAACTTGTTTCACCTTTGCTCCAGAAAAAAAGCTCTAATAAATAAAACAGGGCTATTTGTGGGAATTTTACTGAACTATACACACAGGGTCAAAATCTGCCAAGAGGTAAAAGTGGTTTTTAACAGGATCTGCATTTTCATGCTTTAGATAAAATATTTATAGGCGTCATCGGATGCAAAACTCACTTCTACATGTTGTTTAAACATAAACGTGGGTTGGCAGTGTGTGTACACAACCACCCTATAATGATAAAAATCCACTCAGCTGTATTTTTTTAATCTTTAAAAGTAATATCCCCCTTTATTTTTTTTAAATGGTGTCACATCACACCGTCCAAGGCCGCTCCCACGATAGTTGATTGACACGGCTGTTTTACCTTAGACCCGCCCTAAATGAGCTGAGAACAGTCTGACCACCATTGTTTCGACTCCGGTGCAGGGAAAGACAAGAATGCCTATGATTGAGCGATTGTTATTGGATGTAGTAATGAACATAGCGGTCATCATTTACTCCCGACATCTGAGTCGCTGAATATGCAGAAGATCAACGTAACTTTTGTGTTTGAAGGAAATGCACCTGGCGATCTACCTAAATGCATCTGTTCGCGCAAATCATTTGTGATCCAGCTTCACCTACAGCAGAAGTGAGTATAAGGGTTTTTTATGCATCTTTGCAAATTGCATTTCTTAATAATGTGGTAGTTTTGCAGCTAAATGCGGCTAAAGTAAACATTATGGCTCAACACCCCACAGATGGGGGCGGGGTGAGTAGAGCTCATTAGCATTTAAAGGAACATGCACTACCACTGAGAAATTTTAACTAAAGTATGTTATAGACTTCTCATTAAGACCCTAAAGAATCATTTTGGTGCCAATAGCCTCGTGGTTAGTGCATCGACATATAGCGCCATTGTGCTGTGGGTGACCCGAGTTCAAAACCCGGTTCGTGGACCTTTCCCGATTCCACCCCCTTCTCTCTCTCCCACTTCGCTTCCTGTCCAACTACACTGTCCTATCCAAATAAAGGCATAAAAAAAAGATCCTAAAGAATCCTATCAACTTGTGGAAAATGGGCATCCGATGACCCCTTTAAGATTTTAAAGGAGAAGTCCACTTCCAAAACAAAGATTCATATATAATGTACTCACCCCCTTGTCTTCCGGAATAAACACAGTCCACGCATTATGGCGTTTGGCATTAAAAAGTATAGATATTTTATTATTTTTATTAAAATAACCGATTGTTATGCTAGATACGACCCTTCTTTCTCAGCTGGACTCGTTTACAACCGCATTTGGGACTGTTTGAAGCCGCATTTAAACTGTTAATATATGAAGAAAAATGCTGAAATGTTTTCCTCAAAAAACATAATTTCTTTATGACTGAAGAAAGAAAGACATGAACATCTTGGATGACAAGGGGGTGAGTACATTATATGTGAATCTTTGTTTTTGTGTGAATCTTTAAGAGACATTAAAAACACCTTAAAAAAAAAAAAATCAACAAATTTGCAACAGCTGAAATTTTTGGCAAGACAAACATTTCAGTCTCGGAGTAGCATGTTATATATAATGAAGAAGTACACATTATAATAAAGTACACAAAAACTATTTCGAACATCTTCAGCACATTTTAGAATAACCAAAAATCAAACCATTCACATGAAATTTTAGAACTGAAATCCATATCATTTGAACATCAAAACATCAATATCTGTCAAAGTAGTACTATAGTATATAGTTGTTTTTACAAGAAGCAGAGGTTCAGGAAGGACACACATTTTTTGGAGAACCCACAATACTACGTTACTACTTTCCAAAAATAAGAATGGTTGCCTGAGCAGCTCTGTCTGTCAGAGAAAATAATGTACGTAACACATAATGCACTCAAGCATAAATTTGTTCTTCACTTGCTTGCTAACAGTTTGTTTAAAAGATCAAGTCAATTATCAAATTATTTCATTTTTGGGTGAACTATCCCTTTAAGCCACAAAATAAACTTAATTCTGTAAAATAAAAATAATGAAGTACACAAAAATCATCCAGCATGTTTTATAAAAACCAGAAATCAAACGTTCACAGAATATTAGAACTAAAATCCACATCATTTGAATACTACAAGATTGTTGTCTGTCAAAATATAATGTGCACAATACATGGTAGTATTTACGAGAAGCAGAGGACCAGCGAGTACACACATCTCTTGAAAAACACACACTACTACGCCATTGTTTTCCCAGAAGAAGGAGAAAACGGTGGCCTAAGAAGCTTCAACATGCTGTCTGTCAGACATAACACATAACACACTCAAGTGTAAATTCATTCTTTACTTGCTGAAATTAACAGGTTGTTTAAAAGATTATCAAAGTTTTATCAAATGTTGTTTCATTTTCCAATAAAATACGTTACATTTTTATATGATTTGTTACATTTAATTACCCCTTTGCTGATTTTGAGCCATATACATTCATACACTGTACAGGCTACAGTACATATGAATGTGTGTGTGTATATATATATATATATATATATATATATGTATGTATAATGGAATAAATGGCAACGTCAAAACTACAGTGGTTCTTTTCTAATACACTCCTCTGAAAGCATCCAGTCTATTACTCTGCCTTTGTTTTGATTGATAAAAAATGGAGGCAATTTTTGACACAAATAAGGGACTAAATGAGGACGAAGTCATCTAAAAAAAAATCACCTGCAGAGACTATTCTTCAGATGATATAAGTAATATGCCATTTCTTGAAGAAAGATAATCATCCTATTTGCCCTGAAAATACAGGTACGAATGTAATAGCTTTAGTTCTGTGAAAAATAAGTATTTGACTATCTCGACAAATATAACAAAATCACTTCTGTACAAAAGAAGCTCTGAAACAACAAGAAAAGCCTTTTCTGCAGTATTTCCTCAAGATGTCTTTATGTTATGAAGTTTTCTTTAGCTGTTGTTTTTATTAAATCTTGAATGAAAACTTCTTGGATTTAATTTACAACATGGCACAGTATGGAAGCCCTGATTCACATTACTCAAGTTTTTAATCGCTCAAAGAAATGAATTTATTAACAAGAGGCCAAGGCAAACAAACAAGCATGAAGCACGAGTGTTTTGTGTTTTGATTTTCACATTATCTGAACTCACCTATGACATCAAGAATCCATCCAACAGTACCATCTCCACCACAGGCCAGGACTTTGAAATCTGGAACATCTCGAAAGAAATTTAAGCTGAAATGAAGAGCGTTATCAGAATTACTAAAATGTCAAAGCAATTTAATCATGACTTTCTACTTCCACAACTATTAAATAGTGTATATACAGCTGAAGTCAAAAGTTTACATACACTTGCAGAATCTGCAAAATGTTAATTATTTTACCAAAATAAGAGGGATCATCAAAATGCATATTATTTTTTTTATTTAGTACTGACCTGAATAAGATATTTCACATAAAAGATGTTTATATACAGTCCACAAGAGAAAATAGTGGTTGAATTTTTAAAAATTACCCCGTTCAAAAGTTTACATATGCTTGACTCTTAATACAATGTTGTTACCTGAATGATCCACAGCTGTGATTTTTGTTTAGTGATAGTTGTTCATGAGTCACTTGTTTGTCCTGAACAGTTAAACTGCCTGCTGTTCTTCAGAAAAAAATCCTGCGGGTTCCACAAATTATTTGTTTTCAGAATTTTTGTGTATTTGAACCCTTTCCAACAATGACTGTATGATTTTGAGATCCATCTTTTCAAACTGAGGACAACTGAGGGACTCATATGCAACTATTACAGAAGGTTGAACCGCTCACTGATGCTTCAGAAGGAAACACGATGCATTAAGAGCCAGGGGTGTAAACTTTTGAACACAATAAAGATGTGTAAATTTTTCTTATTTTGCCTAAATATCATATATTTTTTATTTAGTATTGCCCTTCAGAATCTACAGAAGATACTTACATGTTTCCCAGAAGACAAAATAAGTTACATTTACCCTGATCTTCAAATTCAAAAAGTTTTCACCCCCCAGCTCTTAATGCA
>JAHKKF010481422.1:0-18046 GCA_019740295.1 Labeo calbasu | reverse complement strand
CTTCTCCATTGGACTGTTTGCACACGTGTTTCAGAGCGTGGTCACGCTGGAGGCGTTCCCAAAGCGTTTCGACGCAGCTCGAGTTCCTGAAGGGGAACTAAGTTGGCCAGTGAAAACATTGGATTTTTTCTTTGTACTTAAGTCAATTAAATAAAGGCTAAAGAGAACAAATGACATATTCTTAATTTTATGGCATTTCACAAAATGCCCCAACTTTTAATTGGGGCTGTAGAAAGATGGGAAACATATGCTCCTCATTTTCAAAATAGTTACTATTTTAGTGCTGTCCTGATTTATATATTTGTTATAATCAATTAAATTTCAAATATACGACGGCATTTTAGTGCCACCTTTAAAAAAAATAAATCTAAGATTACGAGATTAAACTCGTAATATTTCGAGAATAAACTCGAAATTACGAGAATAAAGTCGAAATGTTACGAGAATAATGTCGAAATGTTACAAGAAAAAAGTCGAAATGTTACGAGAAAAAAGTCGAAATATTTTGACCTTTTTCTTGTAACATTTCGACTTTATTCTCGGAAATTGCTTCTTTTGTGCAGTCTGAAATGGCGACCAGTGGTCGACTCCACGGATATCGGTGGTTACATCTGTGTGCTATATATGATATGTTATACGATATGTTGTTTCTCAAGAAACTTTAACCGCTTTTCCACTATCGGCCCGAACCGTTCTCTTCGCTTAACCGTTCCATTCCGTGCCGATCAATCATGCATCAATTTCAACTGAAGTTATCGTTACCTGTTGGAGACGAACCACATCAATCACCTATAGAGCCCACTGTCCATGTGTTGGAGTCTGAAACACCACCAAGGCAGTGACTCTACAGGAAGTAGAGTCTGCAAAACAAGAAGGCTATCTACCTGGACTTTTCTATCTTGACACTTCTCGTAGTGTAGCTTCTATCATGGAAAAGTTTCATTACAGTTTGCAAAAGAAGTGGATGACTCAAGGTTCCCAGTATAAAATTATACACCAGGTCGCCTTTCCTCCAGTCTCATTTTTCTGTGATTTTGTTTGCAGAGAGGCCTGAACATGCAACGATCCAAGTTTTGCTCTGTCTTATGGAATCCATAATGTGTTGAAGCCGGAGCAGCCAGTAAAGAAACAAGCAAAAAGCTCAAACTATACTCACAAGACTGAAGTCTTATCAGGAGCTGTGACTTGTACATGCAGCTCACATTCCTTATATTCCTTATGTAAGGAATGTGGCAGTGAGGCTCATTTCGTGGCACTTCACCCAGGACCGCCATCTTTTACCTTACCTGTCAGCATGCTTCCCCCTGTAGTTTGTCTCCATGTCTCTATAGGTCCCCTGTGTTTCCCTCTACCTTAATTCTTCCCCGTGTGGCCTTGTTAGCGCTATTCAGATTACCTGTGCCTCATTTCCCCCAGTGTATTTAAGTTGTGTATTTTTCCCTGGTTCCTCACTCTGTTTTTGAGTCTTCACTCTGAGTGATCTGCCTTGCCTCGCTTATGCCTCCCAAGCTACCTAAAGTAAGAAATTCTAGACTATTTACCTTAGTGGTTATTGTACCCTGGTTTTGTTCTCTCCCCCTGTGGAGTTTTTATTTTCTCTTATATTTTTTCCTTTGTGGTTATTGTCATTAATACCTCGGCCTGAGAAGAACTTTTGTTGGATTATTCTTGCCAAGATTTTTTAACTCAAGTTCTACTCAAGGGTAGAACTCTCAAGCACCACACCAGAGACCCGAGTTCTAGCCCAGCTTGTGACATTATCTGAGCAAAGCAGGGAGGGAGGGATAGATGAAGCTCAACCTGATGTTGCTTCCAAGTGTACTGAGGTCTATGGTTTTGGTAGAAGCTCACAGTCTTGCTCTATCATTTGTCTGGCCAAGGTCTACCCAGAAAGCCATCTAGAAGAAGCAATAAGGCTTTATGTGGTCCTGGATGATCAAAGCAATAGATCGCTTGGCAGAAGTGAGTTCTTCAACTTCAACTTTACTGCATATAAAGAGAGAATGCTCAGCATACACATTACATACCTGTGCAGGTGTGACAAAGACAGCGGGGAGAAGAGCCACAGGTTTTGTTATAGAGTCTTTAGATGAAGCGATGAGAGCTGGCAATTTTAATTTCATTAAATGCAACAACATGCCAGATGACAGGGATGAGATACCCAACCCCTGATGCAGCACTCTGGCATACTCATCTAAAGCTCATCGGCCACTACATTCCTCCTTTGGATCCAGGAGCCCAACTTCTTCTTCTTTTGGGTTGTGACATCCTACAAGTTCATAAAGTATGGGAGCAACGTAACGGACCTAGTAACACACCCTATGCGCAAAGGCTAGACCTAGGCTGGGCCGTAGTAGGGGACATCTGCTTGGGATCTGTACACAGGTCTGCATCACTTAGTACCTACCGTATTTATGTACTTGATAATGGACGTCCATCTCTACTCCCGCCATGTCCCAAAAAACTTCGTCCCAAAAAGTTCGACTCTAGTGTGCAAACACAAGGTATTTCCTTGAACGATGTTCTTCTCTCTGGTCCAGACTTAAATAATAGCCTCTTAGGTGTCTTACTGCATCTCAGAAGGGACCTGGTTGCTATAACTGCAGACATCGAACAGATGTTTCACAGCTTCGTTGTGAAAGAGGAAAATAGAGACTTCCTTTGCTTCTTCTGGTTTAAGGATAACAACACTAGCAAAGAGATCACTGAGTACCGCATGAGAGTGCACATATTCGAAAATAGTCCATCTCCTGCTGTTGCTACTTATGGACTCCGATGTGCAGCAGCATATGGTGAAAAGGAGCATTGTTCAGATGCCAAACACTTTGAAGAGAGAGATAATTCTATGTCGATGATGGACTTCTGTCGAAGCCCACAGCTGTGGAAGCCATTGACCTGCTAATACAAACTAAGGAGATGCTAGCCACTACGAATCTGAGACTGCACAAGTTCGCCTCTAATAGCAAAGAAGTAAAGAACGCATTCCCGGTTGAAGATCATGCGAAAGGGTTCAAAGATTTCAACTTGGATGTTGACCCTACTCCCATCCAACGTAGTCTCAGACTTTGCTGGGATGTGAAGAGAGACACATTCACCTTTCAGGTAACAGATATCAAAAAACCTTTTACTCGTAGAGGGATACTTGCTACTGTAAACAGTCTCTTCGACCAAGTTGTTGCCCCTATCATCATCGAAGGGAAATTCCTGTTAAGAGAACTCTCAGGTGAAGCCCTTGACTGGGACTCTCCTCTCCCTGACGATAAAAAGAAGCATGGGAGGCATGGAGAAAATCATTACAAGATCTCAAAGAGCTGGGGCCTCATATATCAATGCTGCGTACACACAAAAACTTTGCTTACGCCAGTTTTCACACTCACAGTCGGATTTACTAACAGTGAAATGGACATGAGAATGTACATTCCTCCACGCCGACTTCATGTCTGGCGTACGTACATTTCTCATGTTTTTTTTTTTCCGTTGGCGACTCTTAGAAGCAATGAAGTGAAGTTGCAAACATTAGACTACGAAGTATTCTAAGTCTATTGCAACACCACCTGAGAGAAACATTGCTATTAATCTGTATTTGATAAAATAGGCTAATTGGCTTATTGTTGTCACACAAGCCTTATGGGAATGTTCTCAATTATGCACAACACATTTAAAGTTATGGTTTTATCTAAAAGATTTGTATTTATTTATTTATTTATTTATTTGTGCATGTAAATATTGAACTTCACATCAGGAGATTGCGGTTATGCACTGAAGACATGGCTGTGAACTCCCCTCACCAAACCACAAACTGACCGAGAGCACAGATACAATGATGCCCATTCTCTCACTCGGTCAGTTGTAGAGCGGGCGATTGGGCAGCTGAAATGTCAGTGGTGCTGCCTTGATAGGACTGGGGGGATACTGCTATACCGCCCTAGGTGTGTCGCAACCCGACCAACAAGCCATTCAGGCCCGTCAACATGTGATTGTGGCAATATAAATAATATATAAATGGTATTCAGAGACAAAGTTCATTTTTTGACCAATTCCTTTATTGAGTGGCTTATGTCTCTGAGTGACACTTTGTCGGTACGTAGCAGTTCTCCACTTAACCTCCACCTTTATATCTATATCTATATATTTTTTAATTTTCATAAGCTCATTTACAGTGTGATTTTCAGATCCCACCATGTTGACGGCAGCCGCCAAATGCTCCCACTCATTTGTTTTTCTTTTGTTATTAATTCCGGAGGACAAAGTTCCAAATAAAATATTATTTCTTGTTTCTACCTAGGATAATAGCACCTCCAATTCACTTTAAAGTTTAAAGTTTCACTTCTTGCTGCTTGCTTTTGTCAAAGTGGTCTCATTACCATATTAAAATTTATTGATTTGGGGGAGGAGACCGGTTGGGGTTTTGTGCTCGTGCATGTGCGCTCAATTTCACATTAATTGGGATGTACAAAGACAATACGCATGGGATCCTGCGTACGCAGAGTTTCATACATTCATTACATACAGTTTCACAATTTTTTTGTGCGTACACAGAATTACAGCTTTGTCTGTACGCTATGTTTTAGTATGAATTCAATGCAAGTCTTTGTACACGAGGCCCCTGGAAATTCCAAAATTATATGTCAAGAATTCTCTCTCTACAGCTCTGAAAAAGGAACTACATGTTTTCTTAGATGCTTCTGTCAGAGCGATAGCAGCAGTGGCTTTGTGTCATCAGTGAAGAAGGTGTATGTCACATTGGATTTATCCAAGGGAAGGTGAAGTTGGCTGCTCATACAATTCCCAGATTGGAATTGGGAGCTGTGGTTTTAGCTGCAGAGTTAGCAGAGACAATCATTGATGAGCTGGACTTCTTTCTAGATGCTGTGGAGTTTTACACGGATAGCAGAGTTGTCCTGGGATACATCTATAACCAGATGAGATGTTTCCATGTATACATTGCCAGTAGAGTTCAGCGTATCAGGAAGGTGTCAAGCCCAACACAGTGGCATCATATCTCTACAAAGCACAACCCTGCAGACCATGCCACTCGCTCTGTACCAGTACATTTGTTGAGCACCACCACCTGGCTTGCAGGACCTGCTTTCCTGTTTCCTTACAAGCAAAAGCAGCCATAATAAGAAGTGAATCTGCTATCTGCAGGGTGTTGAATCATGGGTGTCAGGAAGCTTATAAACAGTATCCAGCACAAGTGTGTCATATGCAACAAGCTTCGTGGGAAGGTAACTGAGCAGAAAATGGCAGATCTACCCACTGATCGCCTGAGCACTGAACCGCCATTCACATAAGTTGGTCTCGATGTTTTTGGACCGTGGACAATTGTCACAAGGCACACGTGAGGAGGACAAACTCAAAGAAAAAGATGGGCTGTTCTTTTCACTTGTATGGCCACTCATGCAATACACATCAAGTTGATTGACTGCATGGACTCGTCCACCTTTATAAATGCCTTGAGAAGGTTTTTTGCTTTGCAAAGACCTGCAAAACAGATCCATTCTGAGCCTGTAAGAAGCTGGAAATTGTGCTAGCTGACTCTTGAGAGAATAACGTGAACAGGTACCTTAGTGGAGAAGGTTGTACATGGGTCTTCAATCCTCCTCATGTATCCCACATGGGAGGTGCCTAGGAGCAGATGATAGGAGTCTCCAAGTGTATACTGGATTCCATGCTTCAACAGATTAGTCCTTACTGCTTGACACATGAAGTGTTGTCTACTCTGATGGCAGAGGTTACAGGAATTGTTAACTCAAGACCTCTTGCTCCCATTTCTACAGACCCAGACTCACCTTTCTTGTTGACGCCAGCTATGCTTCTAACTCAAAAGGGTCACACACTCCTCCCACCTCCTGGTGACTTTGAGGAAACCAATCTTTACAGACAGCAATTAAGATGAGGACAACATCTCGCCAACACTTTCTGGAACAGATGGAGGCGTGAATACCTCACAACACTCCAGAGCCGAAGCAAATGGCAAAATGAACATCTTCTTAAGTCCTTCTTAAGGATGTTCAAGCCAAGTGTAATGAATGGCCTATGGCTCTTGTAACCAGGATTTTCCCCAGCAGTGACAAAAAGGTGAGAACAGTTGAACTGAGAGTTGCAAATAATGGGGCAATCAAGACATACTTAGACCTATATCAGAAACAATTCTTCTGGTGCCAGCAGAGGACTGAAACTTTGTGAGGACTTCTTCTGTGGACTTTCCCTGTATCACAACTGATTATATAGTGGTATCTGAACAATACCAGGCGGAAAGTGTCATGTCACACTGTAACGGGACTCCAGGGAAGCGTGTTAGATCCAGAAGCGAACTTTATTAAACACAGCGTAGTCAGACAGGCACGGTTGATCTCCAACAAACAATGATATCCAGGGCAAGACAAAAGCGTAATCCAAATAAACAGGCAGAATGTCAAAAAAACCAAGAGATCAGTCCAAAATTAACAAATAAACAAGGCAATGGAACAAAGCAAATCTATGGCAATGAAACAGGACAAAAACTATGACTATGGAACAAAAAACCGTGGAAATCACAAAACCAAAAGAAGTAACCAAAGAAGCAGCAGAGGGAGCGGTAATTGACAATTTTGATAATTGATAATTGACAATTTTGTTGTTTTTTGGGGGTTTGGCACAGCTGGCTATCCACCCTGGCTAACCACCCTGTCCTAGAATACATTTCTCAGTTACGGAAACAGCAACAAGGTCAACATACACACCACAAGATGCGATAGGACTCTAAAGTTACCTCAAGGGGCTTGTATGAATGGCAGTTGTCAAAGCCAACATATGGAAGCCACTGACAGGATGATAGCGAATTGAGAACTAAAACCAAAACAAGAACAGGTTTTTGGATTGTCAATTTATCAAACTGGCACAAGTACAAATAGAGATGTGTCGATGCACTCTTCACATTTTGGGCATTAGTGAAAGCAGATTGACTGGATCGGACAAAATGATAACATTAAATAGAGAGACAGTCTTATATTCAGGAAGAGAGGATAACTAACATGGAGTTGCCATTATCTTAAAAAGGTATAGAAAAAAAACCAACAACAGCAATGAAGAGACAAAAGACCTTTTCTATGAAGAGTTAAGGGGGTCGCACACCAGACAAGAAGTGCAGCGGCGCGTCACGTCGCACCACATCTTTAAATTCGAACACATATTTTTCTATGAGTATACGCACACCGGCGGTGCCATTTGGCATCTGTCCGCGGCGCCCAGCTAGGATTCAGGACGCTGTTCAAATTCCTGCCATGCCACAGAGCGTCCTTTGCATAGTTTTCTACTAAATAACATCGTATTTGTCTCAAATCGTCTTATTACAAAAAAAAAGAAAGAAAACAAGATACCTGTTAAGGTTGCTTGGAAATGAGGAGCCAGAGTGAAACTCGAGGAACCAGAAATAACTCAAACAATGTATTTAATAACCTTAAGTAGCAATACAAGGAACTCACCACTGAACACAACGTTAAGACGACACAAATAGACTGAGGGACAAACGACTTATAAAGGGAGATACTAATGTCAATCACAGGTGTCGACAATAATAAGGGAGAGACCAAAGTCAACAGAACAACAGGGGGAGACAATGAGAGAGACCAAAACAGAACAGTCCAAAAACCAGAAACACAAGAAGACATGTAACATTACACCCCTCTCCCGGCAGATCAGGGAGCCATGGCGGATCAGGGAGTTCAGGAGGCCATGGCCGGGCAGACAGTTCATGAGGCCATGGCGGATCAGGGAGTTCAGGAGGCCATGGCCGGGTAGACAGTACATGAGGCCATGGCGGATCAAGGAGTTCAGGAGGCCATGGCCGGGTAGACAGTTCATGAGGCCATGGCAGATCAGGGAGTTCAGGAGACCATGGCCGTATAAACAGTTCGTGAGGCCATGGCGGGTCAGGGAGTTCACGAGGCCATGGCTGGACAGACAGTTCAAGAGGCCTTGGCGGGTCCGCCTCCACGGCCTTGTCCTCAGCATTCGACCCGGCCCCTACGGCTGCTGGCCCTGTAGGGCGCTCTGGAAGGCTTGGTGGAACCAGCGGAGGCTCAGGAAGGCTGGGCGGAACCAGCGGAGGCTCAGGAAGGCTAGGCGGAACCAGCAGAGGCTCAGGAAGGCTGGGCGGAACCAGCGGAGGCTCTGGAAGGCTGGGCAGATCAGGGGAGAGAATTGGAGCCGTGAACTCCACTGGGATTGCCATGTCCATAATGTTCATTATTGTAATCGTGGCTGGAGATTCAGGCTTGGTGGCCATCTTGTCCGGGGACTCAGGAATGGCGGCCATCTTGGCCGGAGACTCAGGAACGGCGGCCATCCTGGCCGGGGACTCAGGAACGGTGGCCATCTTGGCCGGGGACTCAGGAACGGCGGCCTTCTTGGCTGGGGACTCAGGAACGCCAGCTTTGACTTGGCCTGACTCAGGAAATACAGCTGCAACTTGACTTGAGTCGGAACCTTGATTTAATTCAGGAAACTCATCTGCAACTTGACTTGATTCGGGAAACACAGCTGCAACTTGACTTGATTCGGAACCTTGACTTGATTCAGGAAACACAGCTGCAACTTGACTTGATTCGGAACCTTGACTTGATTCAGGAAACGCAGCTGCAACTTGATTTGACCCGGAACCTTGACTTGATTCAGGAAACACAGCTGCAACTTGACTTGATTCTGAACCTTGTCTTGATTCAGGCAACGCAGCTGCAACTTGACTTGACTCGAAACCTTGACTTGATTCTGGAAACGCAGCTGCCACTTGACTTGACTCGGAACCTTGGCTTGATTCAGGAAACGCAGCTGCAACTTGACTTGACTCCTGGAGATCGACAGTGACTTGACATGGCTTTAGTGGAACAACTGTGGCTTGATGGAATTCAGGAAGTGCTGTAGTGTCTTGACGTGACTGGGGGTGTAAACCTGTATCCTTGCTTGACTCAGGATGTGCAGCTGTGTCTTGTCTTGACCCAGGAAGAACCGCTGTGCCTTGACTTGACTCAGGAAGTGCTGCAGTGACTTGACTTGGTTCTGAAGGAACAGCTGCGACTTGACCTGTCGCATGAACCTCAGCTGCAATGTGACTTGACTTAGCAGGAACAACATCTGTGACATGACTTGACCTTGCGGGAACAGCAGCTGTGATGTGACTTGACTTTACTGGAACAGCAGCTGTGACGTGACTTGACTGTGCAGGACCAGCAGCTGTGACGTGACTTGACTGTGCAAGAACAGCAGTAGTGACATGACTTGGCTTTGCAGAAACAGCAGCTGTGACGTGAATTGATTTAGCAGGACCAGCAGCTGTGATGTGACTTGACTGTGAATAAACAGCAGTAGTGACGTGACTTGGCTTTGCAGAAACAGCAGCTGTGACGTGAATTGATTTAGCAGGACCAGCGGCTGTGATGTGACTTGACTGTGAAAGAACAGCAGTAGTGACGTGACTTGGCTTTGCAGAAACAGCAGCTGTGACGTGAATTGATTTAGCAGGACCAGCGGCTGTGATGTGACTTGACTGTGCAGGAACAGCAGCTGAGACGTGACTTGACTGTGCAGGAACAGCAGCTGTGACGTGACTTGACTGTGCAGGAACAGCAGCTGGTAGGGTGGTCGTGATGGGTGCAGACTCAGGAGCAGTAGACATGACGTGAAAAGCCTGAGGCTTGGCTGACACTATGTGCACCGACTGTGGCTTGGCTGAGGTGGCCTGAGCAGGCTGTGGCTTGACTGGCTTGATGTAAGCAGGCTGTGGCTTGGCTGATGTGGCATGAGCGGGCGCTGACTTGGCTGGCATGGCCTGAGTGGGTGCTGACTTGGCTGACATGACGTTAACGGGCATTGGCTTGGCTGACGTGGCATAAGCTAATTCTGGAGCAGCAGACTTGATGTGGACTGGTTCTAGCATGGCGGCCATCTTGGGTGCAGGCTCTGGCGTGGCGGCCATCTTGCGTGCTGACTCTGGCGTGGCAGCCATCTTGCGTGCTGACGCTGGCGTGGCAGCCATCTTGCGTGCTGACTCTGACTTGACTGAGCGTTGGGCTGCGGTCAGTAGACGAGAACGCAGGGATGAGACCGGACGCATCGGGCTGAGGACAGCGGTGGAGCTTTGGATGTTGACAGGGAATTTAGAGCGTTCGGGGCATGGCAGGCAGTCTGAGCCGTTAGAGCGGTATATGGAGGTTCTTAGCTTCGGGTGAGCTGGCGCGATGTGGCGTGCTTCTGAGGGGGCTGGACGATGCATCTGACTAGCATTCTCTATTTGTTCTATCTCGAAATTAGAGCAGTTTAAATAAAGAATGATATTGATCAAATCAATCAGCGGGTAATCTTGAACAGGGAGATCGCATCGGATGGTATCTTTGTCCAGCCCCAACAAAAACACAATGCCGAAAGAGGCGTCGGGCCAGCTCACCAGATGATACAGCTCAATGAAATCCGCCACATACCGTTCCAACTCTCGACCGCCCTGCCGCAAATTCCACAGCCGTTCCTCAGCCGTCATTGTTTTGGTGTCATCTTCTGTTAAGGTTGCTTGGAGATGAGGAGCCAGAGTTTAACTCGAGGAACCAGAAATAACTCAAACAATGTATTTACTAACCTTAAGTAGCAATACAAGGAACTCACAACTGAACATAACGTTAAGACGACACAAAGAGACTGAGGGACAAACGACCTATAAAGGGAGAGACTAATGACAATCACAGGTGTCGACAATAATAAGGGAGAGACCAAAGTCAACAGAACAACAGGGGGAGACAACGGGAGAGACCAAAACAGAACAGTCCAAAAACCAGAAACACAAGAAGACATGTAACAATACCACTGCTGCAAAATACTACTTACATTAGGGTTACAGCTTAAAAAATGTAAACCTATAGAATTAATTGTATAATCAATAAAACATGTCATCAGATAACATTTCATAAGGATACATAAGGATCATTATTGCCGCTGCCATAGACATCTGCGTGTATTTTGCTAACTATAAATGCATCGTTTTACTAGGACTTATGTGTATGCAAATGTCTGGAACCTAAAATATGCATTATATGGTTGAAAACATGGCACACATACAAGGCACAATTTTGTTGCACAAGTGAAGAAAAGATTTCAATTATTTCAGAATATGAACAAGGATGTTAGTGTAGACAACATCAATATAGTGTATGAACACATTAAGACTGCATACTAACAGAGTGCAGAAGAATATCTAGGATACAGGGAAATTAAGAAATCAAAGAATTGGATCACACAAAACACGTCTTAAGTGCTGAGAATTCATGAAATGTATGCCTGCTTTCAAGCCCTTATTGGTTAACCACCCTATCGAGTTCGACCAGGTGTGAGAGCCGGCCACAATGCCCACAACTGTGGATGTTCCAGTGGGGCATGAGGGTGCTGAGGACAGCACCACCTACTGCACCGCCGCTGAGGGTTAGCAAAGTCTGGATCTGGGACATTTAGATATTGAGCTGGACTTGATTATTGATATTGATATTTTTGTGGAACGGGATTTGATCGATTTCTATGGGCATGTATTTGAAGACATGCCCTCTCTTCCACCATCCTCTGAACTATCTGCCTTCCTGAATTTCCCACCCACCCCCTCTCTGTTATCTGCCCTTATGGTCTCTGCTGCCTCAGTTCCACCACCGCTGTCTCCTGACAGCCCCGCTACTCGCCCTCAGCCCACCATCTGTGCGGTGGGCTTACCGCAGGTCTCTGTCGTTCATCTGTCGCTCCGGCTCCGCCTTGGTCCTCCGGATCCTCGGTCTCACCCAAGATCTTCAGCTCTCTGTCTCCACCTCGGGCTCCACCTCCACCTGCTCCACCGCTGTCGGTCGTCCCCCTGGAGGGCCCTCCGGATCCTTGGTGTCGCCCAGGATCTTCGGCTCTCCGTCTCCGCCTCGGGCTCCACCTCCACCTTCTGTCCCCTCCCTCCGTCATCACCACCCTGAACTTTGTTTGTTGTCCTCCTCCCGAGAGTCTGTCCTCCACCAGATCCTCCTCCTATACTGACTTTCTGTTGCCATCCCACTTCCACTCCTTTGTTTTTTGTTCTATGGCATGAAGTCGCGCCTTCCGGGAGGGGGGAGTAATGTCACACCCCTGTGGACTGTTTATGTTGGTTTCTCCCTTCTGTACCTATATATGGTCTTTCCTGTTCCTGTCCATGTTAAGTCCTTATTGGTTAATCACCCACACCTACACTTGTATCATTTGGACCCCTATATAAGTTGTATTCAGTTCAGTGTTTGTTGTCTGATCTTAAGGTTATGTTGGTGTGTGTTTCCCTGCTGTTCCTGTCTGGATTTACCTTTTGTGGATTTTATTAAAGACTTGTTATATTTTGTCTTTGTACATTTTCTTCTACACACAACCGTGACACCTGTCTTATTTTCTCTTGTATATTTAATATTGCTCTTTAATAAAGAAAAACTTCTTATCCGATTAGTTGATTAATCAATGGAATAATCTGTAGAATACTCAGTTACTAAAATAACCGACAGCTACAGCCCTAATGCAGATATCTCAGAAAAAAAAAACACACCTTGACATCAACACTGAACCACCCACAAAACATGAAATTATAAGATCCATCAAATTACTAAAAAACAACAAAGCTCCAGGATTAGACAACTTGAATGCAGAATTATTCAAGGTAGATACAGAAACAACTCGCCAAGGTGATCATAAGAAAAAAATATCTAACATTGTTGATGAAACACTTAGAAAAGAACAAGAAGGGTTTAGGAAATTTAGAAAATTTTAAGTTCAGTCAACTAAAATAAGTTTAGTCAACTTGAAATGTTAAGTTGTGCTAAGTAACAACTTAGATATATGTGTTTGCTAAACTTAACAGATGGGTAAGTAACCCAGCTGCCTTAAAATTTTAAGTTAATTCAACTCAAATATCTAGGTTGTCACTTAGTATAATTTAACATTTCAAGTTGAATAAACATTTTTGAGTTGAAAGAACTTAAAATTGTAAGGCAGCCAGGTTACAAATTATTTTAAGTTGACTTAACAAATTGTTTTTTTACAGTGTAGGGCAGTGTGGGATCTGCTCACTCGTTCTGTTTTTCGGGGCCGAATGCAGTGTGTCTGTGTGAGAAGCGGCATCATTGACCTCTTCATTGTTGGATCTACAGCTCAGTGGTCTCTCCCTTCTCTAACACAGCTGAGTGTTGTGAGAGTTCCCCTGTGTGCTTTGACAGTGATCAACAAGAGAAGATTCTCCTTTGAAAGAGCAAATTTTCTCTAAAAGTGCTATACGGTACAGATTGTGTGTTTACATCATGCCTTTCAGTCCATGTCCTTCCGAGTTGTTTGTTGGCCCAACAAATCCTGGTTCTCGGACTTTGTGCTTCTATCGTCAATTCCTCCCTGGCACGTTCCTCTGAGCAAGGACTTCCTCTCTCAGGGGAAGGGCACAATCTGGCACCCTTTTACAGGCTAGATCCCCCTCCACTAGGCGGCTGTATGACCTGAAATGGCGCATTTTTGTGAACTGCTGTTCTTCCCAAGGGAAGGACCCACAGAGATGTGGCATCGAATCTGTGCCATCCTTCCTCCAAGGAGGACTGAATAGTCTGCTTCAACACTCCTTGTCCTTCAGGCCTTACAGCAAGACCCATTTCAGCCTCTTCAGGCAGTCGATATTAATGCCCTCTCTATGAAGACGGCTCTCCTGACTGCGCTCACTTTGGTCAAAAGAGTGGGAGACCTTCAAGCCCTCTCCGTCAATGGTTCATGCCTGGAATTTGGGCTGGCAGACTCTCACGTTGTCCTGAGACCCCGGCCTGGATACGTGCCCAAGGTACCCACCACTCCCTTCAGAGATCAGGTGGTAACCTTGCAAGCTATCCCTTACCAGGAAAGTGACACCAACCTAACCTTGTTATGCCCAGTCCATGCACTGCACATTTATCTTGAACGTACTGAGCCTTTCAGACGTTCTGAGCAGCTCTTTCTCTGTTTTGGAGAACAGCAGAAGGGGGAAGCTGTCTGCAAGCAAGGGATCTCCCACTGGCTTGTGGATGTGATCCGTTTGGCCTACCAGAACAGAGGCTTACCCTGCCCGCTGAGAGTGAAAGCTCACTCGACTAGGGGTGTCGCTGCCTTGGCAGCTCTTGCGAATGGGGCCTCTTTGACAGTAGTCTCTCCTGATATGGAGCCCTCTTTAGAGCCCTCCTCTAATGATGTTTTCACATTTTACCCCTCTGGGCAGGTTGCGATCTCCGTAGTGTCTTTTCCATCAGGGGAAACAGTCACTGTCACAATATTGGAGTGAACGACAGATAGGGAACATCTCGGTTACGTACGATAACCCTCGTTCCCTGATAGAGGGAACGGAGACATTGTGTCCTTCATGCCACAACTCCAGACTGCCTCTGAGTGGGTTGAGATGCTCTCAACTCCTCAGAACAGAATGAGTGAGCAGATCCCACGCTGCCCTATTTATACCCGGATGCCCGGGGCGTGGCCAGCTATGCAAAATCTGCACACCCAATTTCATTGGCCTTTTCTCAGTGTTGTCAGAGGTGATTGGGCTCCCAAGAGCGTCCCCTAGTGTCATGCACTCACCATCAGGGAACGAGGGTTACCATACGTAACCGAGACGTTACATTTGATTTCATTCTGAAATACTCTGTAACTATTGACTCAAGTAGATTATGTTGTATCCCGAAATAATCAGCGGGGTTGGATGTCCACCGCAGGCTACAGCGAGACCTACTTATCTTTGTCCGCGTCAGCATACAGTACACGTGCAGACCACTAGTCAGCAGTGCTCATGGGCATGTTGCTGGTGTAACCCGCAGTGCCACAGCAAAACCCGAAGAAGAGGCCACTTGTCGGAGAAGCCATAGATATCTATACATATCTATGGGTGACGCATAATAGCCGTGACGGAGGCAAATAAATTTCAAATCAAATCATTATTTAAAACTATCGAAAAAGGAGACAACAACAGAACAGGGGAAGATTGCATTGTTTCAATCTCAGCAAGGACTTGTATCACAGCAGAATATCATTGTTTGTCGTGGACAAATAATTAGTGATGTATAATGCTATGTTGTACAATAAATTATAAGACATGTTCTAGCAGACCATTCACAGCATAGAACTGACATGCTGTTTTTTGGAGAGGTGCACGTCAGGCTACGGCGTAGGCTAAGCATTTGATTTCAATAGTATTTGAAGCATTTGTTACTTAGTCACATGGGACAAACGTAAAGTGTTTATGTAGGTGTCTACTATAATGAACACCTTTTATATTTTTGATATTTATTTAAATAAACTGTCTGTAACGATCCCGACCTCTGTGGTTCCCCCCGATCGTCACCAGAGGTCGTCATCACCTGAATTCTAGTTCTCATCCCTCACTACATCTCCCATAAGCCCCGTACCTGGTTCTGACCCCTCGGACTATCACTTCCTGTCTCCCTCCTATAAATACTTCCGGGTTCCGCTTCCCTAGCGCGAAGTCTTGTTTTGCCCCGGCTGACATTTCTGAGCGTTTATTTCTGTGTTGGATTATTGTGGACTGTTTCTGGACTGTTTTCCCGTTGTTGAACCTTGCTGCCTGCCTTCGGAACTCTCTGCTTTGTTTAACGGATTATTGTTTACGCTGTCTGCTGCCTGCCCCGACCTTCTGCCAGCTTTACGACTCTGAGTATTGTCTTACCTACGTTAACCCTGTTTCTTGTGTACCGACCCTGCCTGTCTAACGTTGATTATCATTAAACGCTGCAAATGGATCCCAACTCTGTTGACCCATCATTACACTGTCAAATCACATGTAAATATTGCTCAGGTCTGAATGGGCTCAAACACAACATACGCCATATTTTAAAGCTCAATAGCATTTGAGGAGAATCACTTACAGTCATAAAACCAGCTCAATAGCATTAAATGCTACTGAGCTTTAAATTATGGCATATTTTGTGCCCATTCAGTGCTGAAAAAATAGCAATATTTGCAAATAATTTGACAATTTATTAATAACGATTGAAAATCTAAAAAGGTGTGCATTATAGTTGATACCTACATTAAGACTTTACAGTTGGTTTTATGACTGTAAGTGATTCTCCTCAAGTGCTATTGAGCTTTCAATTATGGCATAGCTTGTGTTTGAGCCCATTCGGTACTGAGCAATATTCAAATATGATTTGACAGTTTATTTTAATAAATATAAAAAAAATATAAAAGGTGTGCATTATAGCGGGCACCTACATGAACATTTTACAGTTGGTTGTGTGACTTTAATTTGCTTCAAATACTATTAAAGTTAGAAAAGTGTATACCAATGTTGTACGTAACTTTATCAATTCTCATAATGGTGCGTTGTGTTCTAGCGTCCTTCCGAGTTAGTTCTTTCAAGGTAGCCTGGCAAGACTGGTCTCCATGAGAACACAAGTCTGTTCTTTGCATTCTTGGAATTGAGAAACAGCCATAGTATTTTTTATTCTCACTGAAACGCACTGATGACGCATGTCTGCATAAACACGGTACCCCAGAATCAGAATCAGAAAGAGCTTTATTGCCAAGTGTGTTCACACACAAGGGATTGGTCTTGGTGTTAGGAGCTTCCAGTACAGAAAATACAAACATAGTGCAGACATACATAAAGTTAAGGTAATAATAAACACTAATATTAAAAAGAATATACAATAAATTATAAATAACAGTGATAATAAAAATATACAGAAAAAAAAAAAAAAGATGTCCATAGACAGAACTATGAATGTGCATATGTGCTATATACAAAAGTTTTGTTAAGTAAATACACATGACCAGTACTGTGGTGTGTTAAGTGTGGTTCAGGTGGGATATGGCTTGGGGGAAAAAACTGTTCTTGTGTCTGGCTGTTTTGGTGCATAGCACTCTGTAGCGTCGGCCAGAGGGCAACAGTTCAAAGAGAGAATGGGCTGGGTGTGAGGCGTCCAGAGTGATTTTCTTAGCCCTTTTCCAAATAATCCTCTCAGCAGCCCTGACTGTCCGTTGTAGTCTTCTGATGTCTGTTTTGGTAGCTGAACCAAACCAAACAGTAATAGAGGAACACAGGACAGACTCAATGATGGCCGAGTAGAACTGTTTTAGCAGCTCTTGTGGCAGGTTGAACTTCCTCAGCTGGCAGAGGAAATGCAGCCTCTGCTGGGCTTTTTTCACAATAGAGTCAATGTGATTGTCCCACTTCAGGTCCTGAGAGATGTTGGTACCCAGGAATCTGGATGACTCTACTGTAGCCACAGTGCTGTCCATGATGGTGAGTGGGGGAGAGCAGGGGGGTTCCTCCTGAAGTCTATGATCATCTCCACTGTTTTAAGAGTGTTTAGCTCCAGGTTGTTAAGACTGCACCAGACATCCAGCTGATCAACCTCCTGTCTGTAAGCAGACTCGTCTCTGCCCTTGATGAGGCCGTCAAACTTCAGGAGCCTGACAGAGGGGTCCTTTGAAGTGCAGTCATTTGTGTAGAGAGAGAAGAGCAGTGGGGAGAGAATGCAACCCTGTGGGGCACCAGTGCTGCTTGTGATAGTCCTGGATGTGAGTTTACCCATCCTCACTAGCTTCTGCCTGTCTGTCAAGAAGCTGGTAATCCACTGACAGATGGAGGTGGGCACAGAGAGCAGTGTCAGTTTGTCTGAGAGAAGGTCGGGCATGATGGTATTGAAGGCCGAACTGAAGTCCACAAACAAGATCCTTGCATAATTCCCAGTTCTGTCAAGGTGTTGCAGGATGTAATTCAGTGCCAAGTTGACTGCATCATCCACAGACCTGTTTGCTCTGTAGGCAAACTGAAAAGAATCCAGAAAGGGTCCAGTGATGTCTTTCAAATAGGCCAGGACCAGTTTCTCAAATGCCTTCATGACCACAGACGTGAGAGCGACATGTCTGTAGTCATTAAGTCCAGTGATTTTGGGCTTTTTGGGGAATGGAATGATGGTGGAACGTTTGAGGCAGTTGGGAACTAAGCACAGCTCCAGTGATCTGTTAAAGATCTGTGTGAAGACAGGAGCCAGTTGGTCAGCAC
>JAHKKF010481413.1:0-29531 GCA_019740295.1 Labeo calbasu | reverse complement strand
GGTGAGCGGACTGGCGCCGTTGTCCTGTGTGGCTGCCGTCGCATCATCCAAGTGGATGCTGCACACTGGTGGTGGGTGAGGAGAGATCCCCCCATATGATTGTAAAGCGCTTTGGGTGTATGGCAATACACACTGAAAGCGCTATATAAATGTGCTCATTCATTCATTCATTCATTCATACTTATTGTAAAACTTTTTGAGAAATGTGTCTGTTTTTAGCACTGAATGAATGGTTTGGGAATATAAGCCAACTAACATCAGTTACATTGTGTTAACAATCGAGAAAACTGCAATACGACCAGATGCTTACCTAACTCTGCTGTTAGTTTCCGTGATCGGCATCTTCTAATTGATTTCATGCCATTATTGTTTCGTCGGATACGGCAAAAAGGCCTATATCCATTATGAACGTGGTGCGAGCGGTCAGAGAATCGGATCACCAAACAATTACGTGATGAATCTCAGATATATCCGGACGGGATTAGATGTCTCAGAGGACTTCTGAGTTAGCCGAGAAGCAGTAATTATCTGATTCACGAACAAATGTACAACAATTCGTTAGTGAACTGGGCCATGTGAGGTGCGCTGCGTGCGCGTGCAAATATCGTGCACATTTTATTGAAAGACGTGTTTTTTGCCATTATTTTGCGTTACACTGTCATCGCTGCGAATGAAAAGTAGCACATGAAACACTGCTTACTTTTATATTTTATTCTGTGATAATTCTGGGGTGGCAGGTGGGGTGGCGAAAGAACTTACTTTAGCATTCACCATTTTTAATGAAGATTACTGTGTTGAATGTGTAAAGACTGCCACTGATGCCATAGACTGAAGACGCAAGTGATGTTTAAGTAAGTTTAATTTGCGTCAGCTTGCGTGTGCTTACTGAAGAGAGACGCTCATATCTAGAAGGTCATATGTATGTACATGCATGTTGCAGTAATGCAGTGGTATAGCCAGTTTGGGAGGAGTAAAATTTATATATATGGCTTTAAAAGCCAGATTTATTTACACTTCCAATTGCATCTGGAATGCGTTTTTAAGTGGTTTGTTCAGATTTCAGTCCATATCTAATGTATTTTAGAGGGCATTTGCACGTGGTCTTTTCATGGCCTGATACTGTAGTTATCCAATCAAAGAAACTGCACAAAGTGGCCAGGTGTAAATAGGCCCTTATACAGTGCCCTCCACAAATATTGGCACCCTTAGTAAATATGAGCAAAGGCAGCTGTGGAAATAAATCTGCATTGTTTATCCTTTTGATCTTTCATTAAAAAAAATCTAATCTTTCATTGAAGTAAAACAATGGAAATTGTGAGGAAAATCTAATTATGAAATAAATGTTTTTCTCTAGTTCACATTGGTCACAATTATTAGCACCCCTAGAAAGTCTTAAGAGTAAAATATCTCTGAAATATATTCCCAAAATAGCTTCACAAAATAGAAAGTGGCTGTAAGAAAAGAGCTAAAGCATTGAAAATCCCCATTTCCACCATCAGGGCAATAATTAAGTAGGTCCAATCAACTAAAGATGTTACAAATCTGCCTAGAAGAGGACGTGTGTCTATATTGTGATAATGGATGGTGAGGAGGAACCTTTGAGTGGCCAAAGACAGCTGGAGAATTGCAGAAATTAGTTGAGTTTTGGGGCCAGAAAGCCTAAAAAAAAAAAATCAAATAGCCTCTACATCACCACATGTAGTTTAGGAGGATTTTAAGAGAATCCTGCTCGCTCATCCAAAAACCAACTCCAGCATATTTAGCTGTCAGATACGACTAGAACTTCAAACGGAACTGGTTTCTATGGTCAGATGAAACTGAAAAAGGGCTTTTTGGCAGCAAACATTTAAGATGGGTTTGGTGCAAACAGGGATAAAAAGTCCCCCATGCCCACATTTAAATAAACTGCTGAATCTTTAATGTTTTGGGCCTATTTTTCTGCCAGAGATCCTGGACATCTTGTTTAGATACATGGCATCATGGATTCTATCAAATACTAAAAGATAAAAAAAAAATCTAAACCTGACTGCCACTGTTAGAAATCTTATAATGGGCCGTGTTTAGATATTCCATCAAGATAATGATCCAAAACAAACATGTGTCCCTGAGGACAAAATGAAGCTTCTGCCATGGCTGTCCCAGTTTCATGACCTGAACCCTTTAGAAAATGAGTGGGGTGAACTGAAGAGGAGAAGCACCAACATTGAATCTGAAGGATCTAGAGATTCTGTATGAGGGAATGCTCTCTGATCTCTTGTTAGGTGTTTTCCAAACTCACCAGGGATTATAGGAGAAAATTCAGAGCTGTTATATTGGGAAAAGGACTTTGCAATAATTGGGTGCCAATACTTCTGGCCAATGTGAACTAGAGAAAAACATTTATTTCATAATGTGATTTCCCCCCTACTTTTTATCTTTTTACTTCAATGAAAGATTAGAATTTTGTGATTTTTTAAATGAAAGATCAAAAGAATAAACAATGCAGATTTATTTCCATAGCTGTCTTTGCTCATATTTTTCCAAGGGTGCCAATATTTGTGGAGGGCACTGTATATGTTTGTTGATTGCAAACACATATGTATGTATTTGTTCATTAATTAAAAAAAATGCTTTAATTAAGTATTTCTGAGATCTTAATTAGCTGGTTCAATTGTGTTTGATGATGGTTGGACCTGAACTTTGCAGGAATTGGGCACCCCATTATATATTTATATTTAACAGTGTGGAACAAGTTAGATGCCAAAATTTGTATGGAAGCCAATGATAATCAAAGAAAAGTATGTTGGCTTTCTCAGGCCAACATAATAAGCAAGTGAGGTCATTGTAGTGATTATTTGCTTCACATACACCACTAGTAAGTAATAAAATATCAGTATGTTGGTATGGTTTTTTTTTTTATTGTTATACGGTAGGAGCGCTAAATTCTGTACAGAATTTCTGAAACACAAGTGAAGAAGAAACCGAAGCAACAGCTGCTTCCACATGTAGTCTAACACAATGGTCACACATAAAACAGCATCAAAACCATAGAAATGTCAACCCATGAAGAGGTAATAATGATTGTCAAGCTTTGGGGTGTTGATCAACTCCATTTACGTTTTGGTTATTATGAATAGTCTGTTTTTTTTTAGCTTTTTGTTCATAATGTAATTTTTATTTTTTTTATTTATGAACTTACCCACTGTCACAGCTTCTCTGCACACAGGAACAGACAGGAATGCAGAAGATTCTACAATGGTGAACTTTAATCAAAAATGCAGGAGCACAGAACCAAGCCAGAAAAAAACAACAGTGACTGAACTAAAGACTAAATGGAACACAGCTGAATCAGCTAAACATAATGGGAACAGGAACCAAGCCAAATAAGGGCAAACAGGAACATACAAGTGACACCCACATTAAGGCGTTTCATGAGTTCACACTTACATATAATAAACAGAGTAATGGTTATGCATATTTGGCGTGCTGTCCGGGAGAGGGCTTCGAGCTCGGTAATCATTCCCGAGCCCGGGGCAATGCCCCTGCCCAGGGAGAGGGGTCCGAGCTAGGCATTTTAGCCCGAACCCAAAGCGCTCCCCCAAAGAGGCTATTATCGCAGGACAGCAGCCAGTGTGGGGCATCGATAACCCTCCAAACTTGCAGAGCTTATGGATAGAGGGGTGCAGGTGGATAGAGGGGTCATTGCAGTGGTGTCGGGAGGGAGGATGGGGCTCTTGAGGAAGCGGGCGTTGCTGTGGCTGGGGGGAAGGTGAGCGGGAAGCAGAGGTATGGGCTCCTGGGGAGCAGTCACTGCTGCGGCAGTCTGGAAGTAGAGAAGAGGTTCCTGTGGGAGCGGACACTACTGCGGCAGTGTGGAAGCAGAGAAGAGACTCCTGCGGGAGCGGACACTGTGGAGGCAGTGAGGAAGTAGACAAAAGACTCCTGTGGGAGCGACACTACTGCGGCAGTGTGGAAATACAGAGGAGGCTCCTGCGGGAGTAGATACTGCTGCAGCAGGGTGGAAATGCAGAGACAGCTTGTGCTGGAGTGAACACTGCTGCGGCAGTGGGGAAATAGAGAGAAAGGCTCCTGCGGGAGCGGACACTACTGCGGCAGTGTGGAAAAACAGGGAAGGTTTTTGCAGGAGCAGACACTGCGGCGGCAGTGGGAAAACAGAAAAGACTCCTGTGGGATCAGATGCTGCAGTGTGGGAATGTAAAAATAGCTCCTGCGGGAGCGGACAATGCTGCGGCAATGTGGAACTACAGGGAAGGCTCCTGCAGGAGCAGGCACTGCTGCGGCAGTGGGAAGGAATAGAAGGAATCTGAAGTTCGAGTGAATGGGGACAGACTGGCATTAAAGGGGTTGGTTGATGAGAATTCGGTGAGCTTCTTTGATATGGAAGCGGTCTGACTGCATGTAGGTCTTGAAGGCCTCTGGCTTCTGAACACATCTGACAAAATCTGAGTCCTGATGCTTCTGGCTATGGGGGGTGGTGGTTCCAAAGCGGAGGCAACCTTCCTTAACGTCTGCTATGGGAACTGGAGGCAACTGAAAAAGAGAAAAGGGGGTTAGAACATAAGTAACAGTAGGAAAGACATGCGAGGGCCTGTGTTGCAAGCGGAAGCAGTTTTGCGTTTGCTTCAGCTGCTGTAGCTGTAGGCCATGGGGTTTGTGACATTCAGGAAAAAGGCTAGAAGTCTATGTAGCCTGCACTGCTAGCAGAGGTGACCTCGTGCTAGTATCCGTTACGGGAGCTGGAGGCTGCTGAAAAGGAAAAGAGGTTAGGGTTAGTAGACGGAAAGTCTGAAATGTGAGGACCTGTGTTGCAAGCAAAGGCAGCTTCATGCTTGGTTCTGCTGCTGTGGCTGTAGGCCATGTGGTGGTTGTGGTGGTTGTGACTTTTGGCGGGAAATGCCCAAATCATGTGGCTTGTTGAGCAGAGCGGCGGCCGCGATGGAGCCTGGGCCTCGGCGGCGATGACTGGCATTTTTTTCTGTGAAACAAAAGTTAAATGTGTTCAGAAAAGTTATCATAGTTTTAGTGGCAATGACATAAATTATCAACAAAGTATGAAAAATGTCCAGATTTTTCATGTTATAGATTTTCATTATTATTTTGGGAAAAACAGTATGGATGGGAGGGCATTTTCCCCCACTCTATTCTACAAATTAATACTTAAACAGGGACATCGTAGTATACTTAAAGTTTGGTGTAAAGTTCACTTAAGAAAACTTACGAGTATACTTGCAGTATAAAACTACTAAACTTGTAGTTTACTGAGACTATACTTCAAAGTTTACTAAAAATGCATAAAAAAGCATTTAATTAGTAAACTATACCTATAAGTATACCTTATATACCTATAAGTTCTCTTTTAATATACTTGCAGTACAAACTGCCAAACAATAAAGTATACCCCTTTTTGGTAAGGGATTCTCAAGCCAAAAGAAATGCACATCACAGCTGAGCTTTTTAAACATTTTAAGTAATTGCATCCAAGGTGCAGGTTTTCAAACATAGATTGCCTCATAAAATTTGTAAGATCTACAGGCATCTAAGTCATAAACAGTTCTGCATCCTTATCCTGCATTTCTTATAACACTTGTTTGGGCCTTGGAAAGATGGACACGTGGCCATGAGGCAGGGAAGTATGTCACACAAAGCATTGTTTCAAACTTTTGCTTGCCTGATTTTCTACATCCATGCTCCAGAGAAAAGCCTCTTTGAATTCATCGGATGCTACACTGAATGAATTAGCACAAAACAGAGGCCATGAAAAGGTACACTTCCAAATCCTTACTTTTACTGACAATGCAGTTTTCTATATCAGCGACAGGGGCTGCTAATTAATTGTATTTAGTATAATAAATTTTCCGCTGGGACAGCTTGACATAGTGAATTAATGTCTTGCCTTAATACCTCTGCTCTCCATTACCATGTATAACCAGAGCCACCCAGCTCTTTGCTAAATGGAGTTGGATGTGTTTCTTATGAATGGAGATTACATTACTTTCTTGCTCAGAGGGGCAACATGCATAAATCTTGCATGAAAACAGGGGCCTTATGGCTCTGATAACTAGTAGTCTCTACTCCTGTTAACGCTGATATAAAAAGTTCTGTCTCTCATGTCATTCCAAACCTGAAATGAGGATATTTTAAGAAAACTCCATGCTACACAAACATTAAAAAAAAAATTATTATAATTAATGTTTAAAACTAAAAAAAAAACTCATTACTAACCTTTGAACATTTGGTTTCTAACATTTTTTTTTTTAGCAATTGCTTTCTAACTAATACCCCTGTAAAATGTTGCCATACATCACAATCATTAGCAAACACTGGCTTTCAATCATTTAAAGTTTTAGTCCTTCCTTTACTGAAAAGGAAACAAAATGCTGCATCTGTAGCTCACTCTATTACAAATACCATCCAGGTGTGACAGTTTTTATCTCTAATTTCATTAAAATTATCGCCTGAACTTCTCTGCTCTTGGGTCCTTTGTACAGACACTCTGACCCCAAAGATTCTCAACCCTCTGGATGAAGGTGTAGAGTAGACACCAGTGGAGACTCAGAATAGACTGATGATTTATTCATGTCATAGGTTTTTAAACTCTGCTGGTTTATCAGTCCCAAAGGGGATTGAAGTAACTAGTTAGCTCAGATTAGGAGTACTATAAATATATTGTCAGGGCCTCTGATTTTACGGTCATGGAGTGTTGATTCAGGTCTCTCGTGGAATTCTGCTTCTTGATCTGTTTCAACACAGTTCATCACAAAAGACCCTGACGTGGATGAACCACATGGAAACCTGTCAAACTGGGAGATCCAACATGCACCATGGAGTACCACAACCAGTTTAAACTACAACGTACTGGACACCTGACATGTGAGAAAAACTGTCGTTTAAAACAATTGATTGAGTATGAGCAGTCTAATATGGGGCACAATTTGTTGGAAGGAGAAAAGGCAGAAACGCCTCAGTGGTCTCACACAGCCCTCTGATTAGCCTGTCCCCAAACAGGAGAATATCCAGCATAGCTAAACATGAGGAACTCAGTATGCACCTTGCACATCCAAATATGTCACACGATGGAACTGACAGACCACCAGCTGTACACCACAGAACACAGAAACATAAATCAAGCTGAGAGAGATTGTATCCATTGTCTCCAGACTTAAATGCACATCCTTGTGCTGTTGCAATCATGAGCACCACTCCCATGATTAAAGGGTGTAGAAAATTGTCAATCAAAATGCACAACTGAACTGTTGTCATCCAAAATGCAGATGCAGTGGAACTAACAGAGCATGGAGTGATGAATTAATCAAATAAACAGAATAAAGCACAATGCAAATACACAGGGAGATATGTGATGGCATGATCACTTCCTCCTGAGGTGACATAATGCCACAATTCTTCTGAATTTACTGGGAAACCAGTTGTGAGAACTTCTATACACAGCCATATGCAATTGAGCCCCTTGAGTAACAGCATCACTGTAAAACCCAACTAGTTAGGTTAACTTAGATTTGAAGAGACTGATTATCATAAACCCTTAAATTTTTTCTTCAATCATATGTGCTGCATCACAGGTGGGTGCACACACATGTGCTTATTGGTTGGGAGCAGAGCATGCACAGTCAGCACTCAAGGGCACTAGCTGTGCACAGTGCGAGCTGCTGCTACTTAGAACGCTCCACTCCACCCTAGACAGTTTTGATGAGAGTGACTTGTGCCCCTTGTGGCTTATGTCTGATCTATAGTTTGTCATGATCGATGTGAATGTATTTAATATTTTTACATAGCCATTCTTCCTTAACACAGGAAGTACCCAAAGTTCGCTTTTGGGGGAAGCATACCAATATTGTGTGCACTATCCCGTCACACTATCACAAAGTGCATGGATGTAGCACTGGTTCCTTTGTAACTCCAGGGAAACCATGTATTCAACTAGGAAAGGAAAGGAAAGGAAAGGAAAGGAAAGGAAAGGAAAGGAAAAGGGCATGTGACCAATTATAGTGTTTGTGCTCTGCATTAAACCCATCTAAGTGGACACAGTGAGTAGTGAACAAACACATACCACACACACACCCAGAGCAGTGGGCAGCCAATTTTGCTGCGGTGCTCGGGGAGCAGTTACGAGTTTAGTGCCTTGCTCGGACCCACAACCTTTGGGTTACAAATCTGACTCTCTAACCATCAGGTCACGACTGCCCCACTACAACTACATCAACAAGGTCATCACTGTCAAAGAGTTTCAAAAACTGTTAGGTCTGATGGCAGCAGCATCCAGCGTGAACTTTTGGCCTGCTGTATACGAGACCCTTGCAGTGATGGCTAGAACCAAGGAGTTCTCCCCAAGGGGAAGCCCATCGGTAACAACACACTGCTTTCTCTCAGAGCAGTGTACATCCCCGGGTACCTCAATGTGGGAGCAGATATCCTGTTGAGGCAGAGTCTGAGGCCCAGGTAATGAAGAATCCACCCCAAGACAGTGGAGTTAATTTGGAGGAAGTTCGACTGAGCGGCAATTAATCTTTTGCCTCACAGGAGACGACACACTGTCCGCTCTGGTTCTCTGGTTCTCCCACATCCATCTCCTCTTGGACTGGATTCCATGGTACAAATGTGGCCAAGGCTTCCATTTGATAACTTGGTTCCATTATGGCACTTGGACGATGAGGCTTGTGGTTCATGCTGGAGTCTCAGCTTGGGATCTGGCTGTGGTTCTAGAGGGGCTGTCTCAGGTGCCCTTAGAACCTCTAGACCGTGTTCCTGAGAAACTTCTCACATTTAAGATGGCATTCTTGCTACTCATTGCCTTTCTTAAGAGAGTAGGAGAGCTTTAGGTGCTTTCAGTCACCCATTCCTGTCTAGAATTTGCCCAGAGTAGGGTCCAAGCAATCCTTCACTGTAGACCAGGCTACACGCCTAAAGTACCATCTAATACTGCACAGTCTAAAATTCTGCAGGCATTCCATCCTCCTTCAGGTGTGACAGTAGATCAAGAGAGGCTAAAATTATTGTGACCTGTTAGTGCCCTTGAGATTTATGTTCAAAGAACATACGGCAGTGCTCATTTTGTTCCCCATAGCGTCATCATTTGTATGCATTGTGAGTTCCTTGAAGGGGAACAAAGTTACATAGGTAACCATTGGTCCCCAAGACGGGAACGAGACACTGCGTCCCCTTGCTTCCTGCATGCCTGTGAGCAACTTGCTTAAGCCAATAAGAAGCCATTTTCTTTGTTCAGGGCATCCTCTGCAGCTTCCGCGGTATGCTGTCACACGTCAGTATTGACTCAGCACCAATCAAGATTGGAGTTGTACATGTGTTTCAGACGCAGTTCCCTATAGTGTCATCATTTGGACGCAGCATCTCAATCCCTTTTTGGGGAAACCATGGTTACCTATGTAACCTGAGATGTTCCCTGTGTAGAGAAAAAGATGCAGGTTCAGTAGTTGATCCTATGGAATACCTTTTAGGTGTGATGATTGTCTGAAACTTTCGCTTTTTCTGTGATGGTGAAGCTCTTCATTAGTCATTACTTCAGCCTTCATAAGTTGCATGATCCTTAAGAAATCATTCTAATTTGCAGATTTGGTATTGCAAAAATAATAATAATAATAATAATAATAATAATAATAATAATTGATATAATAAATTGAATAAATTATTGATTAATTAATAAATTGATTAATTTTATTTGAAGATGGTTGTAAACGTTTTTTGTTTGTTTACAGGATTCTTTGAAGAATGTATTTAAAATAAAAATGTGCAACAATTGATATTTTAATATATTTTTTCTTGAAATCCAGGGGGGGAAAAAATTCATTAATTAATTAAAATAAATTTAAAAAATCCTTACTTACCTAAAATGTTTAAATGGTAGTGTACGTGTGCACTTTTCTAGTGAAAATGATCCAGCACACAAACAAAGACAACCCCCAAAATACACACACACACCAGCACCTCAACCCTCTGCCCTCTAGGGACACGGGTGCTTTTGGATGACTTCCTAAAGCTTGAAGCCCTTCCCAAGTCCTCACCCTTGAAAGGGACAATGTTTCAAAGCTCATTTGTTGTGCTTTTTCTTCGTGTCCAACTAGCGTGGCGGGGCTCATGCCAACCTTCCTCTCCACAGTCACAAACAGGAGCCCATGCCAAATGACACTCTGGGACAAGACAGTCATGACGGAATGCTATCATTCCCTTGTTCAATCCTGCTGTTTTGACTTTTTTTTTCATCTAATTTTCTTCTTCTCCTGTTCTCCTGGGCCATAACTGCAATTTCTGAGAGATAAGCTAATTTTACGACACAGAACACCTGTATTCATCTCCATATTAATCGAAAGCAGGAAGTATAAATCCCAATTCAGCCACAGCTGGTGTCGTGTTAGATGTACCTTCAGGGAGAAGTCTGTCTCCAGCACATTAAAATATCACTCTATTCCCCTGTGTTACCTCTGTAGAGCACTGCACTGCTGTGGTCCAAATCAGATATCATAATTATGAATGTCATCATATCATGAGCACTGTAAAATATTTAAAGGGGAAATCAGATGCCCATTTTCCACAAATTGTTATGATTCTTTAGAGTCTACATGAAAAGTCTATAACATACTTAGGTTAAAAATTCTCAGTGGTAAGGTAAAACAACACCCATTTTACCTTGTCAAAAGCAGCTCTGTTCACAGGGACTCATTGCGGTGCATGTGCCTTTAAATGATAATGAAATACTGCTCACCCCGCCCCTGCCTTCCATTGTTGCGTTAAAGTCACCATTCTTATTCATGAAGTTATACCTGCTCAAAAACATTTTAAAATACATTTGTGAATGACTTATTAGTCATTAACAAACACCTTTATAAACCCTCTACAAAGACAACCAAAAAAGAGAAAAAAAAGAGAGGAGGCAGCCATTTACTTGTCGAGTATTTGTTGTGTCGTGACACATTAAGTGTAGACAGCATCACTGATTAAAATGAGTATATATAGTTTGCGCATAACATAAACGCATTTAGGTAGATATAGCGGGAGTTATACATGTGAGGCAGCTGCTCTCAGTATGTTTACAAACATATACTGTGATGTCTAGTGCAAAAGACAGCCTTTACCAGCCTTACCATTTTGGTTCTTTCTGTTAGAACTGAGGGAACTTCCATAAGGATTTGACTGAGTGAAGGCTAACATTTCCTTCATCCATCCTCTCATTCCCTTTCTTTATGTTCAGAGAGCCGGAAACCATTGTAAGGTCACCCAGTACTAAGCTGGACTCATTGTAGGTTGTCCACCTCCACTCATTAAAAACATTACAGAGCATCACTCTAATGAACTCAAGACAATGCTAATTACTGACTGAGAACAAAAGGTGCATAAAAAAAATTCGATCCATGGGCCACCCTTGTGCTCAGCACTAGCTCAGCCATCTTAATCCATTAGCAATACGATGTGGAGGTGTAGCACGTGTTGAGGCTAGTGCCAGGGTGGGTCAGGAGGGCTGGCGGTCTCAGAATTGTGGATACATTCACCTGTGACAATTCTTTATGGATGCGATAAAATAAAGAAAGTCTCTCAAGGACCCAGAGAGCTGACTCTGCTCCCAAACGTCCCTAGAGACCAAGTGTCAGAGTTGTCTATCAGCGGCTTGAAAAGAAAAAAGAAGCGTGTTAGCGGGAGCTATTGTGCCACCGTTGTCATTGACTGATCGGGCCTATTTAACTGGCTTTCACAGAGAATGAAAGCACCTGAATGGATGAAAGAGACAGACTCCCTGACAAACAAGGAGTCCACAGAATATTCATGGAGGATCTGTGCAGGAAAGATTAATGTATTAGAAATTAAAATGGGGCTCAGACGTTATGATCTTGCTCTAACACTTGGCCAGACCCGTGTCACCCGCGTTCGCGCTAACACCTGAAGTCGGCACGCCGCCGCTGCCAAGGTGGAGAGAAATCATTAAACGACCCGCTATTGTATGAGGAGAATAATCTAACTTCACCCCAGCCCAGCTGACAATGAATAATTCCAGAGCCATTTGCAATGTTAACAGCACGTATCGGAGCCATCCGTGCCGTTACGATAAGAGTGGCAAATATGCATTTCAACAGTTGGAACAGACGCCACCTCACCAGCATTTCAAAGGACACCTGTCATTCATCTGAAAGACCTGTCACTCTGTGTCTGGCACCTGAGCCAAGAAGAGAGACGCAAAGATAATCTTGACTTCCTCTCCCATTTTTTCGAACCCTCTCTTTCTCTGGCTGAGTTGTTTAAAAAAGCTATTTCTAGTAATGTGATAAAATTTGATATGGTGCTACAGTGATCATCGATTCTAACTGACAGAATTAATTTGTTCATGGTTTATGTAAATTAACCATTTCAAAATATTTCATTTGAATTCCTGTTACCTGTTATTAAATGTTACCGTTTAGCCTATTGTTTGTTTAAAGTTCCACATTTCGGGTAATTTTATATTGGAAAAGGATTTAAGTCGGTTGTGTTGTTTTTTTAAGGGGGTACCTAGGTAAGTATAGTGTACATCTAGAACATTTCAGGATTGAGACTTCTCTTAAATTGTAAGAAACAAGAACTGTTTTTTTTGTTATGTTTTGTTTTGTTTCAAAGAGTTAAGACTCTCCTGGGCTGAGATTTCCGTAAACATCTGTTTAACCCAAAATTTGTTGAGGGCCATGACACAGAGGTAGCTGCTCAGGTTAAAAAAATCTGTGAAGCTTACCGTTTATGCACTTAATTGATTTTTAGCCAAATATTCCATATCGCAGTTTTAAGAATATTTAGAACATTCACTGTACCAACTATATCAACACTGATGGAAACTTATAAAACATAACATACTTTTACATTAGGTGCATTTTTACATAATAGCTAGTCTAAATTAATTAATTAAAAATAAACAAACAAATAAATAAATAAATAAATGGAGGAAGAATTGGTGTTCCAGTGTTTCTGAGATGCACTCGTGTCTTTAGACGCGGGTCCTGTATGCCACCAGCAGCACCTGGCATTTACACTCCAGTGCAGTTGGCACACAGTCTGGGTTTGGGCCCAGTCACTTAAACCCTACTAGCCTGTCCACAGGCTCTTCTCACTGAGGAGGATGGGCTGGTCACAACGTGTTTGAGATGCTGGTGTCAGTCCTAAAGGCATGCTAGGAAGTCACACGCTTGGAAAAATATATATGAGGACACACATTGTGTGGAGAACCTTGTAAAATTATTTTATCCAATGAAACAAACATGGTTTCTTTGTAAGAAAAAAAACGGAATATTATTAGTGTTCTAATATTATCTAAAATCTAAAATTTCCAGCTTCTTACGTTTCTCCTTAGAGAAAGGCCAAAGTAATCTCACGTGTCTCTTCTAGATCCATATACACTAAGATATGCCAAACTCTCGTCCCTATGCAAACTGTTACAAATTGCAGACACAAAATCATATTCACATTTAGCAAGTTTCAAATGTAACTCTGTTTTAGAGTCTCATTTCTGCAGTGTGTACATTTAAATTAGGGATACAAATTCTGACCACCATTAAAAATATGACTACTTGGGCAGTACAATCCTAATCCTAGTCACAAATTAGTGTTCCTAATGGAGTCCTTGAGGAAAATAATTCATCTTAACCACTGGAAATAGCACATTCAGTCTATAATGAGCTAATTTCAATTTGCTGCACTTACATTAGTGTGCTCAGACTCGGCTCCGTGTTGGGAGACGTGGTACACATTGCAGCCTTTCGGTATCCATTAAAATTAGCATATGGACCTGTCAACACATCACGGAAGTGCGTTGTAACGATGCCATTTAGCTGCACAGACTGACCTGCCACTAGAATGAATGTGTACGGCTGATGAATGCCCTGAGACCTCCAGCGACAGAGAGACATGCTAGGACATATCCTGCCCAATTCCAAATCAGTCTATATAAGCATAATATATAACTTTTTTTTTTTTAATAGATGCTTTTTAAAATTCTTTGTGCATTTTCTGAGAAACTATACGTGGGAGATAAAATGAAGTAAAGGATGATATAATGTTCTTCTAAGGGCGATGTCCTTCTTTTCCTTTACCATCATAGGATTGGGAAAATAGTCAAATATTGTCTGTCTGAACAGGCCCTAATACTTTGGACCAGAAACTATAACTACCCACCACATCTTTGGTGGCACGTTTTGCACAGACAAGCATTGCCCAAATTTTCTTTAGAAAATGTGAAAACCTTTATTAACAGAATTGCTTTTTTTCCAGTTTGTACATTTAGCTTAGAATTTTTAAGCAGATTTAAATAAACTGAATATAAGTTTAAGAATGTTGGTATAAAAATGCATTGGCAGTGTACAGCTGCACAGAGCTGCCAACACACACAGGCAGCAAGGCTTTTGTTGTGGTGTGATTGTTTGTGATGTGTGCTGAGAGCAGATATTGTTGTGCAGTGGGGCACAGCAGGGCAAGCAGCTATTGTTCAGGCTGGGTTTAAAAACACAAGACTGGTTATCAATAACACACAGCCTCTCTTCAAGTGGTCTACTGTGGCTGACAACCCAGCACACCTCACTTTCAGACAGAATTTGCGTAATACATTTACCATTTCTTCAAAGATCTTTCTGCTGTTTACTGAATCATACTCATGTGTTTTGTTTATACAGGCCTGTTGACAACAACATGAATGACTGACCTGAAAATCTGGTCCAATCTTTACATGCAATTTTTCTGTTCAGACCAATACGTAAAAAAACAGCAGGCGGGCTAAATGCCAAAATGCAGATTCACTCTCTGAAAGTAGGTGATGCTTAAAAGCAGAAAAATCCAGGTTACTCTGGGACACAAAGCGCTATGTACCTTCTATCTGGTATTAAGATGTGCTTTTGGTTGGTTTTTGATTGGATTACAAGTAGATGATGAAGACATATTCCCATTTATACCTAGTGTTTTAATCTGTCTCTGTTGTTTACCTTTGACCACTGCTGTCCTGATTACTTTGAGAAGAGGGTCTATGGTGTATGTATGGGTTTTTTTATGACCGTTTAACCCCTGCCCCGTGAATTTTATAAATACAACAGCTTTACTACTAAAAGCTACATTATATTTCTCAGCAATTAGCAATTTAATTGCTAACAAGCTTAACTATTAGGCTACTCACATGTGTGTTTTCTCTTTCGTTAATTAATTAAAATTAATTTATGTAAAACAGCATTATCACATTCAATCCACCTCTGGGCCCTATGCACTCTGTCGCCCTTGTTCCCCCACTAGTGATGCCCCTGAGCTGAAGATAAAATAGCAAATTTAGTCGGCATCCATGACAGGTGTTGTCCATGCTGGCAAATAATAATGGCCATTCCATGTGAATGATATAATTTTAATAGCACGGCCATTCAAATCCTGAGGATCTACCATGTAGGTAGTAAATCACTGACAATCATTTTGGGCAGAAATTAATGGAAACACAGATATTAGATACTTGTCATGTCTAAAGAGAATGTAAATAGGTGGGCCAAAAAATCGGATATGGTCAAAAGATCAGATATCTAATATCGCAAAATAAGCTTGCACAAGTTGCATAAAAACGCAAACAGAGACAACAAAAAAAACTATCCTTTTTTTCCGTTGCCTCCATTCACATTTTTATGCAAATTTAAGTATCTTACTCCACCTATATAAATATTGCTTTACTCCTGGAAAATGAGGAAATATTACAAAGTCTGTAAACAGAATGTTAACAGAGGCCAGAGATGGGACACAATAAAGAGAGACGCAAAAAAGGAGTGAACAGACGCATCAGCAGAGAAAATACTTTACAGGCCACTGATCTATAACAGAGAACTGGAGTGCTCGTTACGTCAAAAAAGTGAAGCCATTGCGCCGCCATATTGGTATTCCCTAGTAATCCCATACATTCTATTGAATTAATAGAAAATCATAAGAGAAAACATCACCTAACAATTCAGTGTTTTTATATCTGAAGTATCCCTGTACATTCATACAATGCAAACATCCTAAGCATTAAGGTATATCAGGGAATTCCCCTGTGTATTAAAAAGTTGTGTTCATATACATTACAGTAGCGTACATTATATAAACACTGGACGCTCAACATATGTATTACGAATGAAGAAGAGCTCATTCTGAAATCTGAATAAAGATTTATGCTTTGTATACAAATATATCTTAATTCACTTTATTCACTGTTTATGTCATTTTGTTATAGTGTTTTCATTTTGTACAGTACTGAAATGTTTCAATGGCATTTTTTATTTATTTATTTATTTATTTATTTTAAATCTTGCCTTCATAAAATACATATTAAAGCAGTGCTGCACTGCTTTGTTTACAGTGGTAACCAGGGAACACTATATTGCAGCTTTTTAATAAGCGCCACCTACTGGAAATTTTTAGCATAATTTCATAAAGCTAAAGTCACAACACTGTCTTTGCTTTAAATCTTGTAATTTTACTAATTAAATGGTTACAGTTGGGGGGGAGGGGGTTGTTGTTTTTGTTTTGTTTTGTTTTGTTTTGTTTTGTAACATTCTATCTTAGAGTATAAAAATCCTTGTTTCTTTAATTAATTTATAAAGGGTATGAAAAATAAAATTGAGATATGAGTCCTCAAAATTTTGGTCCTCAAGTTAATTGATCTTGTTTTAGGTTACACTATTTCATGGTGTCATTGTTACAGTGTAACTGTACAGTACATTTAAGTGCTGAGTAATATTAAATAACTACATGCACTTACTATATGGGATGGGTTAGGATACGGGTTTGGTTTAGGGTAAGTTGTGTGTAATTATTAGGGGTGTAGTGGCTGACAGCAGTCCTGTGTATTGGCCATATCGGCCTGGAGGAGGAGAAGATGCTCTGTGCCTCTGCACTCTCTCTGTACCTGCAGCATAAAAGGACGTGTAAGCCTAGGGCATCCTGTGATATTTCAACCATCCATTACGACCTGGACTACATCTAACAGAGCCAGACTCGGGGTCAGTGAAAAACAGAGGAGAGGGAAAAGAAGAGCTTGCAAGAAAAGAGGACAAAGAGATTAGAAATTAGGAAAATGGAGAAAATGATAGTGTGAGAAAAAGCAAGGCCAGAATATAAAAACACAGGCTTGAATGTTTGGCCACATGTGTAGTTGACTTCAAAGAGAAACTGGATAGTAAAAAAAAAAGACCTGCAATGCTCCCTAACCCCAACACCCCCCAATGTGTGCATCTACACATGCGTTTTCAGCTAATATTGCCTTTAGTTGTGTATTGTTTTTATTTGCATTTAAGCATTAGCATAGCTAAATTAATTGCCTCAATTTCATTAATACTTTAGGGTTAATATGATCTGTTAATAAAATGCTCTGACAGCTTTTGTCTCATATTCTTAGCCTTGAACTATAGTCTTCGGGAGGCACAGGTCCATGCAATGCATGTGCATCTAATTACAGCCATCTCTCTGCTCTATTGTTATATTACCTTTCTTTTCTTCTGCTTTAAAACCTAGTAGATGTGCTTTCATCCTGTCATTGTGCTTATTAAAACTTTACATATTCACAGCTCACCAGGACAGATCTTTAATGAGCAGGAGAGGACTCACTAATGGAGTTTTTCCTGTCCATTTCCATCACACAAACTAAGAGCAATAATGAGCGGGGTCCTAACAGAGGGACATGGCTGGAAAACCAGCAGTTTCTATATAGTGCCAGTCAATAATATCATTCTACAGTGGGGAAAGTAGTATCATAAACTATTGATTACATTGATAGCTGAAACACTAAATTTGCATAAGCTAATTATAGAAATGCTCTGAAGGATAGTGCCATTCTTAAACAATCAATTTAGATCCATGATCTCATTTCAGAGAGAGTAGCATAATACATAACAACTTATTAACTCTCACATCAAAATTTAAAGGGAACCCAATTGCCTGTAGTCACAAAAATGTTCTGATAAAATCAAAGTTCAGATGTAGGCTGTTAAAAGGTACTGCATAGTCCCAATAATATGTAAAACAGTAACATTTACATGAAAAAAAGTCATGCATAAACAATCAGAAGTGTGAGTTTCTTTTATAATTTAGTTTGGGTTGTATTTTATTTTGCCCTGTGAAGTTTTGTTTATGGTTTTAAAGAATAAGGCATGTAACATGTCCTGTCGAATTTTACTAGCTTCTAACAGGTGACAAATTGTGTGCCAAAACTCTGTATTGATTGGACATGGACACATGACCTATAAAGCATTTTCTTGTTCTTATTCGTACAGGAAAATTTCATGTCTTGCAATTCTATAGGCTTAAATATATGGTTTGTTCTATTTAATTATTTAACTTTGAACAAAAAAAAAAAATCTAAAAATATAAGTACAGTACATTTCAAACTATGTGGTGCTGTCTTCTGAGCTGTCAGCATTTGGTTGCTATCAGTAAGCATTTCCCCATCAAGTTTAGAATAATGGAGCCACACTCATATTTTTTCAGCCCTTCAAGCGCAAAATACAAAATGCCTAGCTGACTGCTACTACCTGATTCAATCAAGTGTGCAACATTGTATACCCGTGGGCTAAACGCAGAGAGGGGGGAAGGCCGACTTGTGTTTTAATTAATATCATAATACTCTATTCTCAACAGTCAAGCCTGTAGCGTTTGAAGCTGTGTCTTTATTTTTCTATGTCTTGTAAACATTTTAAAGACATAAGCAAGAATGCTTGAAGCCTTTTTTTCTCTCTCCACACTCTGAAATGATACTATTGCATTTTGTTTGTTATATGAGAGGCTTTAGTTTACTATATGCAAACATACATTTTGATGACGGAATGATACTGTGGTTGAAAAATGCTATGTGTTGAAAAAGAAAACAGGCCTGTGAATTAATGATAGTGTAAGTATGTAGTTTGCATGCTGTTGGTATCTGGTATTATATGATGGAGTATTTCGTTTTCAGTTGCAACGGATTTCTGCATCTTTCACTGGTCTTGTGCTGCTTTATGCATTTTGTACTCTTTAATTTCCATAAAAGTAATCCTACTCTTTAACAGGGCTTTCCACATCCTTTCTGCTATGAAGTAATGTAATGAACAGAATGAAGGTAGAGAAGGCCAAAAACACATTGTGTAGGGGGAAAAAAAGAAGATTAAACAACAAAAGGTCTGAGTGGGGTGAGGGGAAAGAAATTGCCATGGGTCACATGGTTAACAAATCAGACGTCAGAGATCCGGGTGAAGCTCTGCACCCTTAGGGTAGACCTAGGGACGTGTGTGTGTTTCGTGGAGGCTATCACACATGGAGCGCACACTTAAGGCCTAATTCAATCCACTGTACCTTTACGCTATAAGGATATTGCAAAGTAGTAAAAATATTAATTGTATATTATTTGTAATAAAATAATGTATTATTCATATTCAAAACTATAAAATAGAACTAAGTGGAAGTGAAACTTGCACAGATAAAAGATGATGTATTTGAACATTTCAGACTGAATTGGAAATCATTTGCTGTGGTATGTAAAGAGAGAAATTCTATTACGTAATTTTTTTTTTTTTTTTTTTTTTTTCAAAACAAAAAAACAAACTGCAAGCATTTTTAATTACTCGAGGTGAGTTTTCCGCACCAGGAGATCCAAAGTGATTATTCCAGCCCTGGGAGAGGAGCTGTCTCCCTGTGCTCTGTCAAAAGGTCAATTATGGCCCGAAACCGCCACATGGCTGACACTGACCTGGAAGGACCAGCCACGACCCCACAACCACAGGCACCAATGACTGGATCATCTAACATGCAAGCAGCCTGCAGCCATGGAAAGCTGACATTTCTCCTTATTTAAATGAACACAAACAATATGTGTCTCAGCCCTTTGCCCAACCTGGGCCAAATATAAATGCACCAGGACAAGGGGACACTGTCACACTGTCCTCTGAACCTGAAGTCCTGTAGTGTATGTGTGTGTGTGCATACTTATGAAACATGTATTTATAATGCATGCATAATGCATTATATATTTAAAAAAAAATCATAACAACAGGCATAATACATTGTGATACTTAAAATCTAAGTAACATAAAACCTTATAATATCTTGTATAATATTGTGAATAATTATAACAACAGTTATAGTACATTACAATATATACCTTATTTTCTAAGAGTTTGATCATTTATAACAGTTTTATAGCACATGATGAACAGCATTTTATGTCTATCTATCATCTTCTTCTTTTTCTTCTTCTTCTGCTTATTATTAATTATTATTATTATTATTATTATTATTATTATTATTATTATGTTATAATAATTAAAAATGAAAGAATTTTAAATAACAGACTTGATGGAGTGTTGGAATATTATTGGGTGTTTCTCAAACGGAAGAAGGACATATCTAAACTGCCACGTCATAAAGCTCCTTCGAAGGAAGTCTCAATTTGAATCATCCTTAGTAAGCACCCTACATTTTCTTAAAAAATTATATTAAACGTATTGTTTGTTTAGTGAAATCAGTTTTAATATTGTGCCTGCATGCTTAGATGCTAAGATTTAAGGGAAGTTCGGCAGAGTTATTCACAGTGCTTGAAGTGGGAAAAAAGTAGCAATATTCTCTTGTATCAAATCCTTACTTAAGCAAATACTTGGAGAAATTTTGTTGAGATGAGTGTAATTTATGAGGGCCCCCTCCTGGAAAGTGTGATTTATACAGTATCATTACTAATCACCCCAACACTGACACTTTGACTATGAGTGGCAAAGTACCAACAATATGTGAGAAGTGAACAAAGAAAAGGTGAAGGTACTCTAAAAATTACAATGTAGAAGTGCCGGTACTGTGTACTGGTGTGTACCAACCCATTTTGATACGCTGCTCTATTTTTGATGTACTCCACACACTTGCTCTGTGCTGAAAATGTGTAGATACTCTCAGGTCATGGTTGTCGTGACACAAAAAGTTTGGTTTGAATATACTAAAATGTTGCTGAGATAGAGCCTCACATCCATTTTGGCAAATTTGCACATTATTAGAGAATGATTTGATCAGCTTCTATTCTGTACATTTTTGGTAGGGTCTGAACATGATCTGGTTTGATTTTGTGAAAATCAGAGGAAAATAGGAGGAGTTTGAAAAAGTAGGTTGGTCAAAAAAAATCAAAATGGCAGGAAATAATCAAGATGGAAATGAGTTGCAATCAAATTGTCTTGCCAAGGAATGAGAGGAAAGAATAATTTTAAAAATTTAAATCAAAGGGGAAATGTTGCCTTTGTAAAGGTTAAAATAAATAAAACCCTTAATGGAAACCTTTCTGTCACTGCTTATAGGTTTGGGATTATTTTAGTTTTTTTATCCTAGCTACATTGTATCCTGCAAAGTGTCCTCCTTTTTGGTGTTACAGAAATGGCCACCATAATTATAACCATGCATAAGAACTATAATAACCCAAGTGGATATAACATAACCAAAATATTGAAATGTATTTTAACTTGTTAGGATTATTCTTAAGATCATATCATGAGGATTTTATGAGGCATTATTAGGAATTAGGAATATACTTACAATGCATTATAAATACAGGCTTCACAGAAAGTGTTACTGAATGTCTTATACCAAACAGTACTAATAAAGAGTATAGTTAATGGATTTGTATATATGGGAAATACAAATGCACGTAAGTTATTTTCAAGATATTATATTTATGAACATAAGTTATTTTCAATTTTGCAGTAAATCTCTCAACAGGTCTTTTAGCCTTTATGAACCAGTCATTAAATATGAGCCAGGTCTCTTTTGAGATCTCTATACTCCTGATTAAGGAGCTTGCCTGGAGCTCTGCTTCCTTCAGTAAATATTTATCTGTGTGGACAAGCTTTCTCTTTCTGTCTGTGCCACATCTGTGGATGTACACCAGCCTTCATTCAATGCGCACCACTGTAAGGGCTCTTGTGTCTGGAGGGTATCTACGGATTAACCCCTGCAACACACCGACGAGAAGAACAACGAGAGAAAGGTTGAGTATAAACTTGGCATCCCCCTCTCCTCCGTTTCCCCAAAACCCCAACCCCCAACCACCCCCGCTCCATCTTCTGCCTCACCGTTCTCTGGAATCAGTTTTTGTAATATGCCTGGGCTACATCATACAAAGAAGCATTACAAATCACTACCCCAGTGCCCACAAAAACCAATCATTATAGCCAGCAAACACAAACAAAAATAAATGGATATCCAATGAGAAATGCGCAGGAAAGGTATTTTTTCACATTCTAATACAATGGGAACACAAGAGCTCCATATATATCAGGTTATGTGGCTGTAGCCCTGGGCCATGCACAGCAGGCTGATATTAGTTTTAAATACAGATTGTGAGCAATAAAGCAGCAGAAGGGGTTCTGTTCCCACTGCACACAGAATCAGGGATCGGCTCCTCTTCTCTGCCAGAGCGCTTCAATCACAGACAGGAAATAAATGTACTTGTTTGGTTCTGTCATCTATAAACTGCTATTGATCTCTCAAATGAAATTTGTTCGTGCTGATCGATCAAATGCATTATCTTCTTGTTTTTTTGTTTCCCCTCCTCTACAGTCTATTACCAGTTACACAGCCATCTCCCCAGGCGTTGAGAGCACAGAGGGTTCTGGGTGAAGTGGATTTCAGGCTGAGAGTGGTCGTAGGGTTGTTAAAGTCAGCCAGCAGACATAAGCACCAGTACTTAAAGGTAATGGAGTTACACCATGACTAAACAGCAGGGGCCTGAGGTGCAGAGCTCGATCCCCCCATGCAGTCCCAGCCCCCGCGTCCCCTAACCCCAAGGCGTAAGCCCGCCAGCTGGCATATCACAGCACTTGGCAGGTCAAACAGACACGCGAGTTAAACCTATATGGCTTGTGTTACCAATGCTGAAGTATCAGTGGAGAGCAGGATGACACCAGAGACAGTTCAATACTATCAGCTTGTGTTGGCTACAGGCCCACAAACATGTTCAGCTCACTGAAGGAAGAAAGTTTTTAAAAGAAAGTCTGTGCTGTATAGGAGTAAGCAGTTTGGACAGGGCAATATCAGAATCAGTGTTAAAGGTGTTGTGTTAACGACTTTCATGGTTTCTTTGGGGTTGTATGGTGGAATACCAAACAAGAAACTGTGATGTTTTGAAGGCTAAATCTCCTCTAGGGACACAGCAAAGATAATCCACTCAATCCACAATGTGACTAAAAACGAGAAAAAAGTGTATACAGTGTATGCAAAAGTGTCTGCCACAGCACAGCACAGAGAAGTAAAATTAGCACAGAGAAGTAGAAGGGTCTCTGGTCCTTAAAGGATGATACTTCCAAAATATACTCATAGATTGTTTTGGACTTTTGTAAAGATTAAATTTAACAGTAGCAATTTTCTGTGCCATTTAGATATTGGAATATTTAGTAGCCATTCAATATATGCTGTAAGTAAGCAGAGCATTACAACAAAACAAGATCAATTTATTGTCATCAACAGATGTGCTGAAAATGTTTATTTTATTTTAAATGTTTAGACTAAACCTATTCAGTTTTTTATTAAACAAATTTGCAGACAATATATAGTATATACCTGTATTCATGAAATATCACTCAACACCATTTTAACCCTGTTGATTATTGCTAGTGACACATTACTTTGGGAGAAGATAAACCAATATTGACTCATGACAATAAATTTAGGTGTGGCAGATTATGTGTCGTAGCACTAGTTTATGATTAACCACTTCTTATCACTGAACACATCCTGGCAGAGACTTGCTGACTGACAGGTTCCAATTACGCACACATTTAATGTTATCTTAGATTTACCTTAATATTTAATGCTGAAATGTTCATTTCGAAGAAAAGAAAGCTATGTCGATATACTCAGAACCAGCCTTACCAGCAAGATTTTCCAGTGAACAGCAATAACCATTTATGTTGGTCTACGATGGCCTATATAGCATAATTTGATGTTATATGCATAGCTAATTTAATCAGTTTTCTTTTAGACAGGATGAGTTAGTAATGAACATCCTCGAGTGCTTCACGCTGTACATTTGCAGATGCTTTTATCCAACTTAGACTGCATTCAAGGTTACATTCAAAGTCTTTTCTTTTCTTTTCTTTTCTTTTCTTTTCTTTTCTTTTCTTTTCTTTTCCCTGATAATTAAACAAATGTTCTTGCCACTGCAAACACCATGTTCTGCTGTTTGAACTACAGGAACATTATACAACTGGATCAAATATCATGTTCTGATTTTAAGGAGCACAAAGCTCGATGTAAAACAATTATAAATTAAAAGTTATTTAGAAGACTGTTAATGTCCAGTTAAAGCAATCTTCAACCTAAGACATGAAACAAAAAGGCAACCACATTAAACTTCTATTAGAAGACTATTAGGTTACTTCAAACAGTGCAAAATATTGAACATTTTCCCTTTTTTCAATCCTTCTTTTCTTTTTTTCCCCTCCCTCATGTATCCAGGTTTCTGCCTCTATCACTGCGCTATTGATAAGATGTCTAAATTTATTGCAGAATAATTCTGAGGGAAAAGAGATAAAAGGTTTCTGAATAAAATATGAGGAACAGGCTGTAAATTGTAGCAATGCATATCATTTCATTCAAACGTAGGACGCAATTACCATCTGCGACGCTCATCAGCCCTTCCTTTATGGCTTAATTATATGTTTAATGCTATCAGATCAAGGAAAGGGCAAAACAGATGAATGAGGCAGAGAGAGAAAAGATTCCACAACAAGACAAAAGGCATATGAAAAAGTAACATAAAGGATAGAATTGATTTCATTTACTGCCAAATTGGGAAAGTTAATTTAGACACATTGTGTGCTCATCTTCTTCTCCACTCTATGATAATAAAAAGACATGTTTGGCAGTAGGCCTCATACAAATGTAACAAAGGGAGTCAAGTTCCTTTAAAACCACCAAATGTCTAATGTAGAAGTATTCAACTTGTAAATTCTTTATAACAAAAGAATAAATTCATAGGTTTGCCGATACAAAAAAATGAGTTTTAGATCTTTGATAATCTTTTGTACTTTGTTGTCTCTCCAGTGCTCCTTTCTACATGATTTTTAGAACTTAAAACATTGTCAGTTGTTGAGGTCATCTCTAGTTCCAATTCAGTGAAATAATATTTGACATAATTTTGTGATGGAAGGATGAGTGAGTTTGAACTTTGTTATTTGTTTTTCCCACAACAATCCAGCAGAATAAAAAGCCATATATGAAACCATTTTATTCTTACTTTATTTATATTCAAAATAAAATGTCATGTTTTACTATATTTCTACTATATTCTGTAAATGAATTGGCCAATCATACTTCAACTAACATGCAATTCAAAATAATGTTGTATACTAACATTTATGAAAGGATATTTGTGTATTTCCTGCACAAATTGGTAAACAGGTGTTTGAGAATGAGTAATGTTCAAACTCTGTAGCATTAGAAGTCAGTCTGTTCATGAAGCTTCAGGCTGGCCACAGGGCATGGAGGGGCCAATAAAGCCTCTGTCTAAACTCTGAGACACTGTCCAGCTTGCATTACAGACTGACATTTAACACTGCTGCCATGCTAACACCTGCCAGTGCTATCAGACCAACTCACACAGTCATTGTACTGCTTTACTCAAGTGTTGTTGCTGAACAGTTGCTGAACATCCATCTATGTGGATATTACTTATTAATCTTATACCAGTGGATCATTCCATGTTTTTTAGTTTACTATGTCAACAGTACTACACTGCAAAATGAGGTTACTGTAAAATCTAAATGAATAGGTTTTATTAAAATCATTGCTGAATCAACTGAATAAATTAGATATAAGTACAATACAAGAAGTATTTTATGTTCTTCAGGTAACAACCACATTTGTACTTTTTACAGAGTAGAATATTCACACTACACTCATGGTAAGTGGTTAATGTTCATCAAAGCCTTTTAATCAAATGTAGAGTTATTTATCATTTTAAAAATGAGTTATAGTAAAAATAGTGAAATTGTTAAAACAAATTTAAAAATTATTTTAATTATATAATTCTAAATTACGCTCAGGTCAATTTATGGTAATCTCCGTTTGTAATTTGTAATAATGCAAGTAATTATATTTAAAAGTAATATTTCACTGAGGCTCATGTCCCAGAAAAAAATGTCTATTGATGCCCCAGAATATGACCATTCACTAAATTTAATGTTTGGGTACACTGGGTATTATCTTACCTAGAATTAAAAGTACTAAGCCGCCATCTAGAGGCAGAGTGTTCAACAGCTGAAGAAGGAAAGAATCTCCCCACTATCCTGCAGAGTTCCCGCTCTAAGCAAACACACCTGGACTAAGCACAAATCACCTGAACCAATTAAGGTCTTTGGGTTTACTAGAAAATTACAACTATGGGTGCATTGGTCAGAACTCAAGTCTGTAAAAGCATATTAGTCAGTCTCACTAGTTTAGTGTGCCACTGTACATAATGCTTGATCATTGTAATCATGCTCATTGTAATTAACAATTCATATATTTTATACTATACTGTTCTAGGCTTTTTGCATTGTAGATTTAGTTATGATTAGTTAGAAGCATTATCAGAAGTGTTGATATCAAATTAGTATATGCCACACTGTTTTTTTATGGTAAGAAAAAAAAAATGAAAATCAATTTTATGTGGGCAAATATCGTGACCTAAAAAGTTCATTTATAACACTGAACGTGATCACATAAAATATAACTAGATTATTGGTCACGTGTTTTTTTGTTGTTGTTGTTGTTGTTGTTGTTGTTGTTGTTTGTTTTTTGTTGTTTTATTACTTTTGCTTCTCCCTGTCACTCATGTTGACTGGCAGAAACTGACAGACTGGGTTTGTCTCTGCCTGCAAAGTAATTTACATATTTGAGGCAAGGTCCTGCTTAAAGTCTATAGCTATAGTCATAATAGCTGCACCATCTCAACCACAAACATTACAATCCTGGATTAATTAGGAAGGGTGCTACAGTGTGAACATGGGTAGGCAACTAACAACAACCATTACAACAGCCAAATTCATTTATTTGACTGCTGCAGTAGCAGAGAGGGAAGATGATCACTCATTACAGCTACTTACAGCCAGTCACAGCTGCAGGAAATAGCATACAGATTTCCCAGACAGTGCCATACTAGTTAAAGGGAGTGAAAAAGGAAGCAATTGATTTCAAATTAATTGTTTGAAAGGTTTTCTCGATGGGAGCCATCTGTCCAAACAAGCTGAACATTTAGTATAAAATGTAATCATAATTAATTAAAGCCCTAACAAATTGCATACATCATAGTTAACATGGGCAGATAGTACAGCAGGAAATGTTATGAAACAAATTAGCTCCAACAATGAAAGAAAATGACCTCACATAACTAAATATTACGGTCGTTTCCATGAGCCATATTTCTTAATGAATTCTCTAATTAATTTAATTCACACATTGTGCATAATTTGAAGCAGGAAATGTCACTGGGTCAGATTTAACCATAGTCATGCTGGCTGTCGATTTCAACAAGAGACACATTAGCTAAACATGACCTCTATGCAAATGAAAGACCAACTGTTGTAATTTTAATTCCAAATCCCTAATTAGCATGTTATAAAGACATAATGCAAGATTGTTCCGCTCAACTCAGGACATGCCAGTGTCACTTTTTCAGGGTCTGAAAAGATCTCAATTAAGGAGATGTCTGCATTACAGGGCTCATTTCAAAATAACATGTTCAACCACAGTAATTACATCTTCCACTGGTATAATAATAGCAGGTAACAGAGTCTAACTAATTTACCATTCTTTCCAAGATTATCCTTGGAAATTTCTTATGCTTATTTGGCATTTTGCTAATTCAAATTCAATTTGAATTCAATCTTTTTTTTTCCCTACCAAAAGGAAAGTTAGTGAAACATCAAAACTTTTTTAGTGTTTTAGGGTGTTCAAATTCATCTTAAAAGATCCAAACCTAGTTCACTTCCCATATGGCAAGATATATATTTTTTCTGGCCAAAATGTATTTGTAATATTTGGTAAATATATGTTGCAAACAGTAAAGCAAAATATATAGGTCAAAATATATATTTTTAAATACTTTTTTTTTTAAAATATGTGGCCAAAAATATATTGGTAGAAATATATATACGTAAATATATATTAGCAAATCTATTTTTTTGGCCATTTTTTTGTATATTTTTAAAATATATTTTAAATGTAGAAATATATTTTCAAACATATACAAAAATACATCAGTAGAAAATATATTTATGTAAATATATTTTGAAACAATATATTTCTTGACCATTTTTTGTATGTATATATATTATTTTTACAATATATTTCGAATGTTTGAAAATATTTTCAAAATTACACATTTTAAATATATTAATATATTTTCAAAATAAACAGTCATTTAAAATGTTATGCAAAACACTGTACAATTACTAAAACGTAACAATGTAGCTGTTATTTTAAGCATTATATCATTATAATTCTCATTTGTATACAGATAAATACAGTATTATTCATAGAGTATTTTTTTTTTGTTAATTTAATAGAAATGTGTTTAAAATTATGAAAATAAAGGTGATGATAATAATAGATAAAATCACCACCAGATGGTGCAAAAACAACAACAACAACACAATAAAGATCACATGACTGGCAGCAACACCTGTCTAACAAAAACTGTAAAATTCAAGTGAAATATCCTAACTTAAAGTGAAAAAAAACGTATTTAAACTTTAACAAACACTGTTATTTTACAGATATTTCTATTATTATTAAACACCTTTACTGTATAAATAAATGAACCCAAATGACTTGCAGCAATAGAATAATAAACTTTATGAGGTCTCTCAAGATCTGAGCATCTTCATTTATTACAATATAGTCAAACATTATTTCATACATAAGTTCATTTTAAGAATTACCGAGTTTCAGATGTTGATGTTTTATTGAAAACAGTAAAGTTTGATGTCACCATGATAGAGATCAGTGTTTGCTTTAGTGGGACTCTGGTGCTGTAGGCATCAGGCAAGTGGCCAGTAAGAATAAATCATTAAGAAGATAACTTTGTTAACTTTTAATAATGTATAGGGTTGGGCAATATGGGTGTAAAAATTTATCATGATAATATCTGCTATTATTGTGATAACGATATCAATGACGATAATTCAGGAATCCTGTTTTTTTAGAGAAAAAGTATTATCTTTCCCATTTAATGGCCTAAGAATACGTCAAAAGGGTGTGTTCAACATAGACTTGTTTAGAAAAGTGCAGTCTAAGTGATGCTCAGATCAAAGACCATGTTTCCATGATTAAATAATCTATACTTACCCAAAAAGTGCTTAAACAGTAGAACTAAGTCATATGACAAACCAATGACCAGATCAGTGTAACCTATTACAGTGAAGAAGACTTGAGTGATATTGATTTTTACTCAACTACAAGGTATAAATCTACATGTATCTTTCTGTTCAGGGAGTCTCTCTTGGTTGTTGTGACCAGTGGGCTCCCGGCCGTGAATAAAACTTTCATTCCTGCAAAGAGCAACTTGG
>JAHKKF010481389.1:0-10827 GCA_019740295.1 Labeo calbasu | reverse complement strand
AGCTGTGGCTTGACTTGGCTCATGAAGGTCAACTGTGGCTTGACTTGGCTCGGGAATAACAGCAGCAACTTGACTTGGCTCATGAAGATCTGCTTTGGATTGCCCCGTGTGCACTACTACATGGCATGTGTACTGTTACCATAAAGGACAAGAAATACAAAACAGTTGGGTAAGTACTCTATTTTTGTGACATTTCAAAGCATTTGACACTCTCAAATACAGAGAAGTGAGACAAACAGGCCACCATTTATAACATTAGATTCAGAAGATGATGAACCACCAAGCAGATTGGCAAAATCTACAGTTCTGGCAGAGAAAGAATCATCAATGATGGATATAAGTCACATCAGTGGAATAACTGCAAATGAAACATCCGCAAACAAAACAGACTCAACATCTATTGCAAAGAAGGGGTTGAATTTTTGCTTTGTTTGCAAAAAAGCTCATTTTAAAATAGCCAGACATTTTAAAGTTCATGTTAAGGAAAATGCAGAGATCGCCAAAGCTTTGAGTTTCCCTGCAGGCTCAAAAAGTAGAAAGGAGTGGCTAGAGAAACTTAGAAACAAAGGGAACTTCATACATAACTATGAGGTGCTGAAAGATGGAGCTGGTTCTCTTAAAGTCAAAAGAAGAGCCAAGGGTGGCTTTAAAAAATATGAATATTGTCTCCATTGTAAGGGGATGTTTTTGAGAGCAGAGCTATGGAGACACATGAGAAGGTGCCCTTCAAGACCAACGGACCATGACCACCAAGGCAGGAAGAGAATACTTGGCTTAGCATCAGTAGCCAAATCAACATGTTCAAGCGCTGTTGAAGAAGGGGTGCTTAAGATGTTAAGCCGCATGCACGATGATGAAATTGCTGCACTTGTTCGCAATGACTTTTGTCTTTTAAGATTTGCAGAGTCCCTTTACAGTAAACATGGACATGATCCCTCAAAACACGACTATATTCGGCAAAAAATCCGCCAGCTTGGCCGATTTCTACAGACAATGCGCAAGAGGTCTCCAGTCCTAACTTTAGAGGATGCGGTTAAACCATCAAATTTCCTAAATGTGATTGAGGCTGTGAAGGAAACTGCAGGGTTTGATAAGAACAATAACATCTATAAGACTCCAAGTCTTGCATTAAAAATCGGCCACTCCCTGTTGAAAGTAAATGACATAATTCACTGCCATGCCCTCATGGCTGAAGATGAAAACCTAGTGAAGTCCTCAGATGCTTTCCAAAAGCTTTATCGGGCTAAGTGGTCTGAATACATTTCACACAGTGCTTTAAACACGATTAGTGATTTAAAATATAACAAGCCAACGAAACTTCCACTCACCGAAGACATCATGAAGCTTAACAAGCATCTTGATGAAAAGGCAAAGTCAGCAACTGCAGCACTGGAAAAGGCAGCAACACCACAGAATTATTCTAATGTTGCAAGAACAACGCTGACCAAGATTGTGCTTTTCAATAGGAGACGAGTAGGAGAAGTTTCAAAAATGAAGCTAAAAAATTTCCTGGAACGAGATTGTTCAGTTACACAAAAAGAAATGAATTTATCGGAGTATGAACAGAAATTGTGCATGTACTTTGAGCGGGTCAAGCTCAAGGGAAAAAGGGGAAGAAAAGTGGCAGTGTTGCTGACTCCTGAAATGACGAAGTCCTTAAATCTGATGATTATGAAGAGAGAGCAGTGTGGTGTGCCCAACAAGAACGAGTATTTATTCGCCGTTCCTCACTGCCTCACGTGCTACAGGGGACATCAGTGTCTTAGGAAGTTTGCAGATGAATGTGGTGCCCAAAAACCTGATTTTTTATGATCTACTCAGCTGAGGAAAGAAATTGCAACTACTTCTCAGATGTTGAATTTAAAGAACAACGAAATGGATCAGCTGGCGGACTTTTTGGGTCACGACATAGTGCACAGACAGTTTTACCGTCTTTCTGAGGCCACCATACAGAGTGCAAAAATTTCCAAGCTGCTTCTTGCCCTTGAGAAAGGAAAGCTGCATGAGCTACGAGGAAAAACGCTTGATGTACTTACCTATTGCCCCTTTACCTTTGGAATATACTTACCTGTGCATGTACTTACCTGTTACCCATTTCCCTTTGGAATATACTCTGACCAAAATTATAAACGCAACACTTTTGTTTTTGCCCCCATTTTTCATGAGCTGAATTCAAAGATCTAAGACTTTTTCTATGTACACAAAAGGCCTATTTGTCTCAAATATCGCTCACAAATCTGTCTAAATCTGTGTTAGTGAGCACTTCTCCTTTGCCGAGATATGCCACACCTGTGAGGTAGATGGATTATCAAGATTCTGATTAGTCAGCATGATTATTGCACAGATGTGCCTTAGGCTGGCCACAGTAAAAGGCCACTCCACTCTCCACATTTTTGAGTTCAGCTCATGAAAAATGGGGGCAAAAACAAAATGTTGCATTTATAATTTAGTTTAGTGTACTTACCTGGTAACCTTTTCCCTTTGGAATATACTTACCTGTTTTACCTGTTACAGTAAACACGGACATGACCCCTCAAAACATGACTATATTCGGCAAAAAAATCCGCCAGCTTGGCAGATTTCTACAGACCATGCGCAAGAGGTCTCCGGTCCCAACATTATAGGAAGCGGTTAAAGCATCAAATTTCCTAAATGTGATTGAGGCTGTGAAAGAAACTGCAGGGTTTGATAAGAACCATAACATCTATAAGACTCCAAGTCTTGCATTAAAAATTGGCCACTCCCTGTTGAATGGAAATGACATAATTCACTGCCATGCCCTCATGGCTGGAGATGAAAACCCTAATCAAGTCCTCAAACCACTTGGCACGATAAAGCTTCTGGAAAGCATCTGAGTACTTTTCACACAGTGCCTTAAACACGATTAGTGATTCAAAATGTAACGAGCCAACGAAACTACCACTCCCCGAAGACAACATGAAGCTTAACAAGCATCTTGATGAAAAATCAAAGTTAGCAACTGAAGCACTGGAGGAGGCGGCAACACCACAGAGCTATTCCAATGTTGCAAGAACAACACTGACCAATATTATGCTTTTCAATAGGAGACGAGTCCTGGAACGAGATTGTTCAATCACACAAAAATAAATGAATTTGTCTGAGTATGAACAGAAATTGTGCATGTACTTTGAGCGGGTCGAGCTCAAGGGAAAAAGGGGAAGAAAAGTGGCAGTGTTGTTAACTCGTGAAATGACAAATTCTTGTTTAGCACACCACACTGCTCTCTCTTCATAATCATCAGATTTAGAGACTAAATATTTATTCGCTGTTCCTCACTGCCTCACATACTACAGGGGACATCAGTGTCTCAGGAAGTTTGCAGATGAATGTGGTGCCAAAAACCAACGCAACACTTTTGTTTTTGCCCCCATTTTTCATGAGCTGAATTCAAAGATTTAAGACTTTTTCTATGTACACAAAAGGCCTATTTGTCTCAAATATTGTTCACAAATCTGTCTAAATCTGTGTAAGTGAGCACTTCTCCTTTGCAGAGATAATCCATCCACCTCACAGGTGTGGCATATCAAGATGCTGATTAGTCAGCATGATTATTGCACAGGTGTGCCTTAGGCTGGCCACAGTAAAAGGCCACTCCACTCTCCACATTTTTGAGTTAAGCTCATGAAAAAAAATGGGGGCAAAAACAAAATGTTGTGTTTATGATTTAGGTTAGTGTACTTATCTGGTACCTGTTTCCCTTTGGAACATCCTTACCTATTGCAAGTTTCCCTTTTACCTGTTACCTGTTTCCCTTTGGAAAATACTTACCTGGTACCCATTTATCTTTGGAATATACTTACTGTTACAAACCACAGAACAAAAGATCCAAGTGCAGCAAGATTTAATGAAGTTCAAAACAAAAATCCACAGGGACTGACAGAGTAAAGAGCCAGGGCGGAGCCGGCAGTGCAAGAGGCCAATGGGCTAAGGATTCCCAAACTGGAGCGAGCTCTGAGGATTCCCGGACTGAAGTGGGCTCTGAGGACTCCTGGACTGCAGCGGGCTCTGGAGTGGTCCACACATGCAGAACAGCCCTGAGGTAATAAGCGAAGACCACCTTCTTTATTAGGGCAGAAGCTGTGAGATTGGGTGACTCCATTGCAAAGTCTGAGACCTGAGTCGATTCTTCTGAGGACCACCAGACTCAAGAGCCCCAGAGTCAGGTCCTCCAGGACCACCGGACTCGAGACCCCCAGAGTCAGGTCCTCCAGGACCACCAGACTCGAGAATATCGAAGTCATCAGATCTGAGACCAACCGGGGTCGGATCCTCCAGGACCACCGGACCTGACACCACCAGAATCAGATCCTTCAGGACCATCAGTCGGGTCCTCCAGGACCACTGGATTTGAGCCCAAGGGAGTGGGGTCCTCCCGGACCACTGGATTCAGAACCACCGGAGCCAGATCCTCCAGGACCCTCGGGACTCGAGATCACCAGAGTCGGGTCCTCCAGGACCACTGGAGCTTAGCTGCTCTCCTCCTCAACCTTCGCTTGCGAGTAGGAGACAGGAAGGCTTCCTCCTCCTCTGAGGACATTGGGGTCGACATGGGGCATCTCTGGGAACACTATATTGGATTCAGACAGACATGACTTTACCAGACTGCGGTAACCAACATAGTCAACAACCCCCCAATAATGGAAGCCTCTAAGTCCCTCCATCTCCCTCTGGGGCAAAGGATCATCCAGGCCAAGATTTAAAAATTCCTTTAGCGCTGCTTCCTCACAACCAAGCCCCAGTGCTGCAGTCCTAAAACTTTGGGCAAAATCTGTTATCCCCGTTCCCTGTTGGCGTAGAGCTCACAACTGTTGCAGTCGGGCCGCCTGCCCTTCACAGTGGTCGGGGGAAAACTCCGGAGATCCATCGTTCCAGTGAGGAAAAAAGGAAAAAACAAAAAACAAACTGCTGGATGTAAAAATGGCTGTAGTCTTCTGTCATGAACCACAGAACAAAAGATCAAAGTGCAGCAAGATTTAATGAAGTTCAAAACAAAAATCCACAGAACACAGTCAGAGCCACAGCCACAAAGCCACAGTCAGGAACAGGACACCAGGTAACATGAACACTACAGCAACAATCTACAAACAAAGGGAAACGTAAAGGGAAACACCTATGAATAGATAACAAACAGCTGGTGGTGATCAGACAATTAGAGTGCACAGTAGTATGGGAGACGCAGTCCAGAACACAAACAAAACCACAAAAAGGTGCGCTCTGTGACACTTAAAAACTTAACTGGTACCCCTTTACCTTTGGAATATACTTACCTGTTACCTGTTTCTCTTAGAAATATATTTACCTGTTACCCATTTCCTTTGGAATATACTTACCTGGTACCCTTTTCCCTTTGGAATATACTTGCCTGTTTCCCTTTGGAATATATTTACCTGTTATCCATTCCCCTTTGGAACATGCTTACACTTGCATGTACTTACCTGGTACCCTTTTCCCTTTGGAATATACTTACCTGGTACTCTTTTCTCTTTGGAATATACTTACCTGTTACCTGTTTCAATTTGGAATATACTTACCTGTTACCCATTTCCTTTGGAATATACTTACTTAGTACTCTTCTTTTTGGAATAGACTTACCTGGTACCCGTTTTCCCATTGGAATATACTTACCTGTGCATGTACTTAACAGTTTCCCTTTTGTTAATCTGTTTTAAAAACCACCACACATTAAAATCTGTAGACATAGATAAATGAAGATGACCAGTTTACCCCTGATGTGTCAAAATTTGTTTCAGGCCCTGATATACTTACCTGTGTATAGACCGTTTCCCTTTGGATTATACTTACCTCCCACTGCTTTACTGTTTAGCATTGTGTTTTATCTGCCCATGTTGTTAAACCATTCAGTTAGACTTTTACCCTTGTCTGATGTTGCTGTGTATTGTTACAATAATAAAACAGCACAATCATTGACCGGACAATGAGGGAGACAAAAGCTCAACGGAACATTTTGTTTATGCTTAATTTCCTCATCCGTACATCCCTAATGAGTACAACTTAACCCCCTGGGGTTGGCAAACACAAATACACATTTTGAAACGTCTTCTCCTGATGACCCCAATAAGAAATTACACATTCAGTTTTGATCCTATAGATAAGAGCAATACAGCAATCGAATCTGTGAAGGGTCTACTTTTATTTGTATACACATAATACCAACACAATTTTGTGCATTTAGAAAACGAAGAAAACAAACAGGGTGCGCTGTCTGCCTTATTTATATTTTGTTTATATTTTGAACCTCTATTTTGCACATCAAAAACAGTGAGGAGGAGGAAATACAAAAGGAAAGGAAATGCCATGTACATTATTTGCAACTACCCACTGTATGGTAAAGCCTAATTTTACCCAATATCACCTTGTAAGCATAGGAACCCAGCCACAATGAAGTATACGAAAGTTGGAATTTTGTTTTGACTGAAGATTGAATTGGTACTTTCCCATTGATTGTCCAGATTTCACAGATGATGATGACGACGATGAGGATGCGAGTGATAAAGAGACAACCCTGGACACAGAAACTGCAGATGAAATTAATGGCATGTATTTTAAATGCTAACAAAAACGTTTTAGCATACTAGAATACAGATTTCCTTATTTCTTTTCCGTACTAACATGGTCTGCAATAGGTGAGGGTTTTTTTTTATTATTTTTTAAAACTATTTTTAAGTGGGGTATGGGAGCACCTCTCTTCCCCTATATCAACAACCAGTGTACACACCCATGGCTAGATGAGTTTTTTTTTTTTAATTTTATATTTGTGGTTAGAAAGTCAGTGTCCTGCTATACTTTCACTCATTGTAAGCATTGTAAGCCCACATCCGTTTCATTGGGACCACATGGCACAATCAACTTTTAAAATCTTTTGCTTATTTCCACAATTTAAAATAAGCAGTGCATCAATGTAACGAGGCTGTATAAATCTCACATACTCAGAGTCATGGTGATGATGATCTTTCGCTGCTACATCCTATAATATTTTATGTACCACCAAATTCTGTTCAATTAAGGATCTTCCGGTCTGTGTGTGCTGCCTCTCTGCTATAAAGAAGTATAGTATTAAAGATTTGAAGATGATGCATGTATTATCACAACAGTAAATGCTGATTTTAACATTACTAGTGTAGAAATGACAAGGCTAAATAAGATGTTCCCTTTCAGTCATTTACTTCGACGTTTTGTAGAGTGTACGACACTAGGGGTCACTCTTGGCAGTCCAAACACCTCTGAGATCTTTGAGAAAAGGCCAATCAAATTGGGGTGTGCAGAATTTGCATAGCTAGCCACACCTGGATATTCTGGTATAAATAGCCTATCTTAGCATCTGCTCACTCGTTCTATTCTTCTGAGCCGAATGCAGCGTCTCTTCATGAGAAGCAGCGTTTCACTCACCTCTTTGAACCTCGTTGTTGGATTTAAGGCATGAGCAGCAGTCTCTCCCTCTTATACACGGGTAAGTGTTGTGAGAGTTCCCCTGGGTGCTTCGACAGCAATCTCTGAAAGAGCAAATTTCCCTTTTTTAAAGGAGCAAATTTTCTTGAGTAGGAGTTGCATGGATCGGTTTTGTGTGATTCATCATGCCTTACCGACCGTGTGCTTCTGGATGTGGTATAACCATCTTGGGCGATGGTCGGCACGAGCTCTGCCTTCAGTGTTTGGGCAAGGCCCACGCTAAAGCAGCACGCTTGGATAACGCTCTAGCTGGGCTAGAACCTATGGGGCCCTCAGCACCAGTCTGAAGCAGATGCCGAAAAAGAGCATCAGGCTAGAGTGGTCTCCGCCACCTGAGTGCTCGAGGCTGGATGATTGGTTTCTGGGTTCCAAGCATGACTCCTGCAGACCAAGGCATTGAAAAAACTCAAACCAGAGGTTCTGCAGGAACTGCGTTCGGCCACCGACTATGCCCTCCGGGCTATGAAATTTGGCGGCACAGGCTGTGTGGAGAGTGATGTCCACAATGGTGGTACAGGAGCGCCACCTGTGGCTCAACCTGGCAGAGATGCGGGAAGCCAAGAAAGTTCACTTTCTTGACACCCCATTTCACAGGTTGGACTCTTTGGCTACACTGTTGAAGAATTTGTGTAGCAGTTCTCCACAGTGAAGGAACAGACCAAGCATGCTGCCTCGACATGGCGCAGGGCCCGCCCCTGCTCCTTCAAGCCAGCGGCCTCCATTTGTTTATCACCGAGGACGGCCCCCTACAAAGCGGCCATCAACCCGTAGGAAAGTGGCATCACCAGTTCATCCTCAGGTGACCCGGAACCTTCGCAATGCTTCGAAGCGTCCCTGAGATGAGCCACCAAGGGAGGAGGAACTTCCGGACCAACCTGAATCCACTTTCGTCGGGGGGACGGGAGGTAAATTCGGTTCCATCACAGCTGTCGGCCATCAGGCTGACTGCCATAACATGGTCAATAAGGAGCAATTGCCTTCTTCTCTGGGTATCACATACAGCATTTCAGGCCCCACAGCAGCCAGACGCTCACAATACACACATTGTACGAAGCATGTTTGGCTCCTCATGTTCAGGTGAGAGAGGGTGCACTCTCGGCCCAGTCAGTGCATGTTGGCGAGCACAGTCTCCCACATCCACCACTGATGCAGAGAGCAGCCCTCGTAGACAAGGCATGGATTGGGTTGCAGGACATTTCACTTCCTACCACAATGCCTGCCAGTCTGCCCAGCCACAACCCCACCCGAGGTACGTTGAGTGTAGTTCCTCTGGCACCATTGGCTGGGTATCTGGATGCTTGGTCAAGCCCTCTCCAGTTCATCCCGATGGCTCCTCAGAACCATTCAGCTCAGCTAAGTGATTTAGTTCTCCAGGCAACCGCCCAAGTTCAGGGGCATTCTCTTTACCTCGGTGGGAGGCGAGAATGCTGCTGTTCTGCGGGCGGAGGTTGCAACCCTTCTGAGGAAGGGAGCAGTTGAGTCTGTCCCCCAAGCCAAAATGAAGAGGGGCTTCTTCACCCCATACTTCATTGTACCCAAGAAGATGGCAGACTAATCTTAACCAGTCTTGGACTTGAGGATTCTAAACCGGCCCCTTCACAAGCTTTCATTCAAAATGCTAACCCTGAAACACATACTGACATGTGTCAGAGTACAAGACTGGTTTGTTGCTTCAGACCTGAAGGACGTGTATTTCCATGTCTTAATCCTACCAAAGCACAGACCGTTCCTACGGTTCACCTTTGAGGGTCAGGCATATATCAGTACAAGGTCCTCCCCCTCGGGCTCTCCCTGTCCCCTTCGCGACGTGGTCCTAGGCCACATAGACCGATTGAGTCTTCGGGTCAACTGGGAAAAGAGCAAGCTCTCTCCGGTGCAGAGCATCTCTTTTTTTGGTGTAGATCTGGACTCAGTTATGATGACTATATTTCAAATATTTTCAGAGGCTCCTGGGGCATATGGCATCCTCAGCCGTGGTCACGTCATTGAGACTTATGCATATGATTTTTCAGCACTGGCTTCGTACCCGGGTCCCGAGATGGGCATGGCACCAAGGCTCACATCGTGTGAACATCACACCAATGTGTCGCTGCACTTTCAGCCCTTGACAGTTCTTCTAGCCTTGAGGAGGTTTCGGCTCTTGATCCAAGGCAAGCATGTGTTGGTCTGGACAGACAACACAACGGCGGTTGCGTACATCAATCACCAAGGTGGTGTCCGCTCTACTCACATGTCACAACTCGCCCGCCATCTCCTATTATGGAGCCAGCACAGACTCAAGTCTCTGCTCAAGCCACTACTCAAGCCACTCATATCCCAGACGACCTCAATTGTGCAGTGGACCTCCTCTCATGACAGGTTTTGCTCAGAAAAGAGTGGAGGCTTCATCCCCTGATGGTCCAGCTGATTTGGAGTCACTTCCGCCAGGCACAGGTGAACCTGTTTGCCTCGCTGGAAACGACCCACTGTCAGCTTTGGTACTCCCTGACTGAGGTTCCTCAGAGGCGCCAGGAGATTGAATCTCCGCACCTCTTTCTCTCTTGGGATCTTGCTGTGGTCCTACAGGCCTTACAAGCAGATCCATTTGAGCCTTTTCAGTCAGCTTAGTGCCTTCTCTATGAAGATGGCCCTCCTGACTGCGCTCACTTCCATCAAGAGGGTTGGGGACCTTCGAGCTCTCTCCACTGACGAAACATGCCTCGAATTCGGGCCGGCAGACTCTCACGTTATCCTGAGACCACGGCCTGGATACGTGCCTAAGGTTCCCACCACTCCCTTCAGGGACTAGGTGGTGCCATTACAGGCTATCCCTTCTCAGGAAGAGAAACCCCTACCTGCTTTTGCTGTGTCCAGTACAAGCTCTTCAATCTACTTGGACCGCACTCAGAGTTTCAGACGCTTTGAACAGCTCTTTGTCTGCTATGGAAGACGGCAAAAGGGGAATGCCGTCTCCAAACAAAATCTCCCACTGGATAGTGGACGCGATTCACATGGCATATCGGGCCAGAGGCCTACCATGCCCGCTGGGAGTGAGAGCTCACTTAACCAGGGCATGGCTGCTTCGGCAGCCCTGGCAAATGGGGCTTCTCTAGCAGATATTTGTAGAGCTGCAGGTTGGGGTACACCTAATACATTCACCAGATTTTACAATCTGCGAATGGAGCAGGTATCCTCTCGAATGCTGAACGTCAGCCCTTGATGACTGCAAGGTGTAAAGCCTATTCCAGCGACACCCCCTCTGGTGGTGACTCGCTCATTCGCTCCAGAATGAGTTCCTTCTATGAACCCTGGACCACCCTTCCATCACACAAAGCACTCCCTGTTCTTAGCAAGTTTGGC